>LPNX010145237.1:0-90695 GCA_001517045.1 Pseudotsuga menziesii
TGAAATTCTATTGGTTCTTGAATTCCAACTCACAAAAACTTATTTTGGCACGTTTTCTTATAAGGCCCATTTTAGACCCCAAATTTCCTCTAATGTTAGGCATTTGTATTTCATTGCTAAGTCAAAATACAAAAACTCGGTGGACCGGGCCGCAACCGGTAACCCCTTTGTTTTGTTACTTAACCTACAGTAGCCGGACCGCAAACCGGATAGATTCCCTATTCCAAACAGTCAACGGGCTAGTTGGGAACATTGATTGGGGAGAATCCTTTACTATTGTCACCTGCGAATTTCCAGGCCTCAACAGTTTTGGCGCTAGAAGGAGGGCCGCCAGTGCATGGTTGGCCAAGGAAACCCGTTTTCCCGAGATTCTTTCACTGGTTACAGTTCTGAAAGTAGTGGACCACGTAATCCAATTCCGGAAGAAGTAAATAGAGAACATCTATATCATGTTCGCAACGAGATCGTTAATGACCTGAGAAGACACACCAAGGCATACATAAAGAAGATTGGAGGATTTCCGATTATCCCTGAGTTTCCCAGGAGAGAGTATAAAAGGAAAGACCGTCCTATAATAGAAGACTCAGTGCTGGTTGGAGACTGGGAAGAACTTGTGGAAACCGCCTTGCAAGAAGTTGAGCTACCTTTGAATCAAGAGGGCCCAGAAACCCCTTACATTTCTCCTGTTCACACCCTTGTTGGTTCACTTCCTCATTCTCCACCTCAACTCATGGCCGGCGTTAATGCCAACCAACCTCCTCCTAATCCACCAAATCCACCACCTGCATGGAAAGCCAGATCACCCCTAAACCGGACTCCTCCTTTGCATGACCTACCTCAGGCCTTTGAAAAGTTGTTTCCTAAGTTCAATCCAAATGAGAAGGTATTAGTGGATGATCATTTACAGAGTTTTTAATTGGCATTAGAAGGATTGAGAGCTGAGGAACATGAAGATGTAGTGTGTAGACGTTTCCTGCCTACCCTCAAAGGAGCTGCTGCGTCATGGTACTTCAGGTTGCCTGCTAATTCTATCCCAGATTGGGATACTTTTGAGAGAATGTTCAGAAGTAAGTATGCAGATCAAAAGACTCAAGCAGCCCTTATGAAAGGACTATGTGCATTGAAGAAAGAGAGAAAGGAAAAAGTGCACAGTTTCACACAAAGGTTTGTAGCATATCTTAAGAACTTTTATGAAACAGATAAGCCTTCAGACAAAGTACTGATTGAGTACTATACGTCAGCTCTGGGTCCTGATTTGGCCATGTTTGCGAAAGGTAGGGCCAAGCCTACTCTGACAGAAACCTATGAAGAAGCAAAAATGGTGGAGGCTAAAAGAGAGAGTATTGAAGATTACCCTGAGCAATCCGGAGAGAGAAGGAAAACTTTATTGTTCACTAAGCCTAAGGAGGAGAAAGCACCAGATTATGAAAATATGGCCAAAATGATGCAAAAACTATCTAATAAGATCATAGACTTAGAGAAAGAGAAGGAAACACAGAAGTTCTACAGGCCTTATTATAAGAAAAGGGAGGAAAACAATCAGTCCCAACCTCCTCCTCACAATACTATGTCTATGAATCTGACAGAGATAGGGATGGAAAATTTCTGCACCTTTCACCAGCAGCCTCACTCCGAAAAGAATTGTCTGCAATGGATAAATTCAATGACACTAGTCATGAATCAAATGTTGGATTCAAGATTAACAGAGGAAGGCAATGAAGAAATAAAAGAGAATTCTGCTGCTACTACTACTAAAGAGCAGGAAGAGGAAACCATGGCTGTATGGAATTATGTTGCTTTATTTGATGCTGAAGAGGAAAGGAGTCAAGGATACAAGGAAGTTGTGGATGCCAACGTAACAACAAGAAGTCAAGGGACGGTTAAATATGATAGTCTGATGCTCCCAAAGATCAGGAGGCTGCAGAGAAACGTTAAGAAGAAATTCCAACATAAACCTGTGGCTGATATAATTCCTGAATTTATTATTACTAGCCAAGATCCTGAGCAGAACAGAACACCGCCCAAGCCAAACGAAGAAAAGGTGAATGCTGATAAATATAACTCTACTGAACAACAGATGAATTATGACATTGTGGAAGATTTAAAGAAGATAAAAGCAAACGTCCCACTATTCGAAATGTGCAAAGTACCTCAACAAAAAGAAAGATTATTGAGAGCACTTGAGGAATCAGATGAGAAGTCGCCTACTGACAGTCAACCTCAAGGCGAAGAAGAAATTGGAGAAACTAGCATTGGAGGTGAGTCTAAATGTAAACATCCAACTTTTCTCCTAACATTTGAAATTTTTAATCATAACGTGCACAATTGTCTGGTAGACTCAGGGGCGTCAATGAATGTCATGCCCATATCAGTATGTAAGAAAATAAATGGGCAGCCTAAGCCAACCACGTGGAGGGTGGTTCAATTGGATAGGACAGACATTAAGGTAATTGGTCAGATGGAAGACGTCCTAATCCATCTGGCATCCAATGACAAAGTATGCCAAGTCATTAATATCGTGGTGGCGGACATACCAGACACTTACGGTCTGGTCCTGAGCAGAGATTGGTCAGCTAAATTAAATGGATATTTCACCTCAGATTGGTCACATCTGTGGTTTCCATACAAGGGGAGTCCAAATCAGATTAAAATTTTAAGAGAGCCTCACATGAAGTACAATGTTACTCAACTGAATGAGAAGAATGTATCAGTCGATTCTGTGTTGGGAAACTATTTTCTTGAATTGGAACTAGGGAATTATCAAGCGGAAGAGGCCAGCGACACATCTGACACCCAACCTAATCTCCTTCGATTTTCTCAGGCTTATGAGGTTGATTGTAAAATAGTAGGCTTAGCAGTAGGAATAGATTTACCTTCAGTAGTTAGTGATTTTTGGACTTTATTTTTTGATGGCTCAAAGACATTAGAAGGATCAGGGGCTGGCTGTGTCCTTATTGATCCAAAAAATAATAAACATTTCCTGTCATGTAGATTAGAGTTTGAATGTACTAACAATACAGCTGAATATGAAGCACTGGTGCAGGGAATCAAGAAAGCGATTGAATTGAAGGTAAGTAGTTTGAAATTTTTTGGGGATTCTAAAATTATTGTGAAACAAATTCGGAATCAAATCCACTGCATTTCTCCTCACTTGAAAGCTTACCAAAATGAGGTATGGGAACTACTTAAATGTTTTAATGCATTTAACATTATTTTAATTCCAAGAATAAAAAACGCAGCTGCTGATCTATTGGCCACATCAGCCGCTAGACTCATACCTACTAACAATCGTTGTTCTGTTGAACTCCTTTTCAGGCCCTCTATACCGGATATGATCACCAACCTATGAGTATTTGATGATGATCAGCAAATAATAGAATGCTTGACGAATGAAGAGGTGTTCAAAGGAGCAATCATAGATGATGAGGAACATCAAGCTGAGATGAAATATGACAATTTCATTCCTAGAGGGGTCAGGACGTTAGAACAGATGTTTGATCTAAATGAAAAGTTTAGGAGACCAGCCAATGTAAAGACTCACGGCTCCACTTTGCAGTTTGAGCTGATAAATTTGGGAGACGAAGTGAATCCTAATTTTGTAAATCTCGACAAATGCTACTCACCAACCGAAAGAGACAGGTTCGTCAGTTTGTTTAAACAATACAAGGACGTATTCGCCTGGACGTACGGAGATCTGAAAACATACGATACCAGCATTATAAAACATGTCATCCCCATCAAGGTCGGAGTCAAGCCATATCCGCAACCCTTGAGGAAAATGCATCCAAAGCTGGAACCGCTGATTTAGAGTGAGGTAAAGAAATTACTAGGTGCTAGAATCAACTTTAAAGTCAGACACTCTGAGTGGGTATCGAACTTGGTACCATTCAGAAAAAAGTCGGGAGAAATCAGACTGTGCGTGGACTTCAGAAACCTAAACCGTGCCTCAGATAAAGACAACTATCAGGTGCCTCCCATGGAGCAATTGCTATAGATGGTCTCTGGTTCTGAGTTGTTTTCATTATTAGATGGTTTCTCTGGCTACAATCAAGTGCTAGTAGCTGAGGAAGACAGATTAAAGACCACATTCAGGACTAAATGGGGAACCTTCACCTACCGAAGGATGCCCTTTGGACTGATTAATGCCGGAGCAACATTTCAGAGAGCTATGGACATAGCTTTCTGCGGACTAATTGGACGAAGCGCTGTGGTGTACCTTGATGACATTACAATATTCTCGAAGAAAAGAGGAGATCACACTTTTCACCTAAAACAAATTTTTGAACGCTGCCGGAAATATGGCATCTCCCTCAATCCTAAGAAGTGCGTATTTGCAGTCACAGAGGGAAAGTTGCTGGGACACATAGTTTCAAAGAGATTTATCTCTATAGACCCAGAAAGAATTAAGGCCATTGAACAAATTCCTATGCCACATAATAAAAAGGGAATGCAATTATTTATGGGAACCATAAATTTTGTAAGAAGATTTGTGCCCGATTTCTTTCAGACTGTCAAACCACTACAGCAGATGGTCAAACAAAATACACAATTTAAGTGGAGTGATATTGAGAAAGATGCTTTCCACAAAATCAAAACTGCTGTTGCACATGTGCCCTCCTTGAAAAGTCCAGACTTTGATAAATAATTTGTTATGTATAAATTTGCATCCGATGATTCATTGGCAGCTGTGCTTACGCAAAAGGAGGATGGGGGTAATGAATTCCCAATCTCTTTTATGAGCACTAGGCTACAAGGGGCTGAATTAAATTACCCAGCCATTGATAAGCAAGCTTACGCAGTATTTAAGGCAGTGAAGCAATTCAGGCCTTACATATTAAAAAATTGAACCAAGGTAATAATCCCTTACCCAGCTGTAAGATCCCTTCTCATTCAGAAAGAGTTAGGAGAAAGAAGAGGCAACTGGGTAACAGCTCTTCAAGAATACGACCTTGAATTCAAGCCAGCCTCTATAGTGAAAGGTCAAGGGTTATGCAAATTGATGACTGAAAGCAGGAACAACAAAGAACAAGCATGGGAAGATGAAGCCGAATTGCATGTAATGGATATATGTCCTTTGTTTACCACTACTGAGTCTTGGTATAGAGACCTTGTGCATTACTTGCAGTCAGGGCTGTTGCCAAAAGATTGGAATTCCAAACAAAGAAGAGCTCTATGCCTTAAATCGACCTCCTATCAACTTGTTGGAGTATTATTCAGAAAGAATTATGATGGGGTTCTCCTCAGATGTTTAAAAAAGGAGGATGCGAAGAAAGTAATGGCAGAATTACATGACGGTCCGGCTGGGGGACATTATTCAGGCGACACTACAGCCCACAAAATCCTTAGAGCCAGTTACTATTGTCCCACACTCTTCAAGGATGCACATGCACATGTCAAAAAATGTGATATTTGCCAAAGGTGTGGGGGAAGACAGCCTAAGGCGGCTGCGCCCCTAAATCCTGTGATGATCTCGAAACCATTTGAGCAATGGGGGCTAGACATTATTGGAGAAATAAAGCTAAACTCTTCCTTGCTGCACAAGTACATTCTTAATGCGACTGATTATTTCACTCGCTGGGTTGAAGCTATCCCACTGCGCAAGATAAACGAAGACAAAGTCATTAGCTTCCTACAAGATCATATCATGACCTGGTTTGGAGTTCCAATTTCGTTAGTTTTTGATAATGCTAAATACTTTTTATCAATTAAATTGACTGCATTTGCTCATGATAAAGGGATAAAATTACATTATTCTGCTAACTACTATCTGCAAGGGAATGGCCTGGCTGAATCCTCTAACAAGAACCTCATTAGAATTCTGAAGAAGACTGTAATCGAAAACTAGAGAATTTGTCACTTAGCCTTACCCAATGCCCTATGGGCTGACAAAGTCACCCCCAAGTCTGCAATAGGAGTGTCACCCTATACCCTTGCGTATGGTAAGGAAGCCATCCTGCCTCCCAATATCATGCTACCGTCCTCTATTTTAGCTCAAGAGTCTAGTGGGTCGGAGAGTGAAGTGTTACAAATGAGAATATATAATCTCCTGAAAGCCGAGGAGGCCAGATCCAAGGTCAGAGAATGTTTTAAGCAACAACAGGATGTAGTAAAAAGATGGTTTGACAAACATAAAGCTGGGAATAAGGACTTGGAAGTGGGAGACCTAGTTCTCAAGTGGGATCATCCCCATGATGAGAAGGGAAAGCATACTAAGTTCCAGGAGTTGTGGGTAGGCCTGTTTCAAATATCAGCAAAACTTGGTCCTACTACTTATAAGCTGTAAGATTTACAGGAATGGGAGGAGAACTTGCCAGTTAATGGTTTGGTGCTCAAGCCTTACTTTTCTTGAGTTTTCTTTGAGATTTTTTGTCTTGTATATAAATAAGCTGTTTGGTTGTTTTCAAGTCATGCTTTCATTTTGGTTTAATTTTGAGTTGTTGATTTTCGATAAAGGGAACAAACTTGAGGTTGTCTGGAGGATATTAAGATCTTTTTGGGAATATCAAATATGTTGAGTGTCAGCCTTTGTGTTGCTAAATGAACTCTTCCAGCCTAACATTTTTCTCCAATAAAATTCTGTGTGCGTTGAAGTCCTGCTTAACCCCTGTGAAATAAACCGGATTCGAGGAGTCTGGAGTACTATGTCGGGGCTCCATCCACATCACATCTAAAATGTTCTAAGGAGAAACAGCAAAGGACCCATGGAAAGGAGCAGGGTGAACAGCGTATTAAATATAAATGATCCCATGCCAAGAAACGAATGCCAAAATGCAAATAAAGAGTCAAAACTTCTATAAAAGCATCATAAATCAAAGTGGATGCTGAATCATAAGTACTAAATTGCCAAAAGATCCTCTCTGTCCGTGAGCTGCAACTTGAAGTACACCACTCACACAAAAGGACACTATGGGATAGAGGATCCTGAATTAAAATTCAGTAAGAAAGGCATATAGAAGGAATCAGATGAAAGGGACAAAATCCCAAAAACACAAAAGTGTTAAAATGGCATGGGAATGAGGAACAAACGAATATTGTTGTTCACTATCTGTTACAATCCTGTGGTGTCCACGCTTTTCACTACCTGAAAACAGAGGTAATAATGAAACCCATACTCTGGCCTCAACAGAGTTATCTAGACTTGAAGGTCTCGGTTTCCACTTTTCCCAAATTGGACTAGCATCAATGATTAAGGTACACACTTCAGTCATTTGAGAAATCCGGATAGCTGGAAGAAGTCAATGGATGCATTTGTTGTGAAATAGTCTACCACTCAAAGAAAATCACCCAGAGATCTAGGTTCAACAGGTAATCGCCAGTTGTTGTTGCCGCAACTGTTCTCCCCAAATTTACTAAATTCTGGGCCCCTCCTCACCATTTTTGCATGGTTTGATCGTTGAACTCTCAAGCCTCTTGGGCGTGTTTCCTTTTTGTTTTACTTTGAAGTTGGATGTCAGCTGGTTTATTTATGCCATGTTCAATGCAGGGTTGAGTCATGGATGTCTGGTTTACTGATCGAAGGAAAGTAAAATCATTGCTTTTCAGGGCCGCCTTTTGAAGAAAGAACGACTTTAGCCATAGCTGATCCTTAAATCCGTTTAAACACTTAGTTTTTCTGTGATTAGGTGCATTTTTTTTCATGTTAGATCGGAAGCTATGAAGTTTTCATTCCGCCGTCGTTGCATCTCTCAGATCGGTTTAGCGTCCGAAGTCTGAATCTCTTCGACGTCCGATTCGCATCAGTTGTAAAATCGCTTGTCCAGAGCCTTTATTCTTCTGCCGTTATGACCAGGAAATCCTTCTCTCTGTAGATGTCCAAACTCTCCTGACGTTCAACATGAAGTTTGCCCGCTCACATGCTTTAACCTTTTCTCCCTGCCGCCATTGCGGGTGGTAAAGTTTTTTTCGCTTCCGATGTCCAAAGATGGCCGACATCCGATTCGAAGTTTCCCGCTCACTTGTCCAGTGCGGGTCTAGCCTTGTCCCTTCCACCATTGCGGCTGAAGGAGTTCTTTTCCCTGCCGAAGCAGAAAGCCTTCCGACTACCGATTTATGAGTTTCCCGCCAAAGGCTCGATCGATTTTCTACTCGGAACAAGAGGTGCACCAGGCCATTTTCTTGTGGAATAGTCGTTCAATTATTAAAATCTGATGCTTGGTTTTGTAAACGCCTTTCCAATAAATGATGCTTGTCGATTGATTGCAGGTTGGTTCGGGAGAGCGGTCAAACTACCATGGCATGGAGGAAGACAGACCGTCTAGTAGAGGCAAGGCCGGAACTAGCAAGGTCGTAGAAGAGAAGGACAAGGGAGTGAAGACAAAAATGCAGACTAGAAAGGTCCATCCGTTACTATCAGAAGGGAAACGGGAAGACACAGTGGTCTGAAGAGGAATCTGAAGCGTCCAAGGAAGAAGAAAACGCCAGATGTTGGGGCAATCCGAGGGGGGGCCCTGCTGTATAGTTTAAATATTGTAGAGTTAGCACTAATGAGGGGCTTTTTCCCCTGGAAAATCTTGTAAATGTTTGCTTGTAAGAGGAACTACTTCATTTTGCAAAGGAAACTGCAATTTTACCTGTTGGAGAGAGTAAAAGTGGAATGTATCAATGGAACTCAATGAATAATGTTGAAGAGGAACTGTTTCGTTTTCAGATGTGGTTCATTTACTGTAAGAGTGTTTGATCTTCTGAACTTCTGTTCTTGTTGAATGTTTTTTCAGTATCTTTTGGGGATATTCCACTGTGAGTAATAAATGTTGTTCATAAAGCAATTGGCTATCTGGTTGTTTAAATATCTATGACTGTTCACGTGTTTTGAAGGAAGTATCAGCTATCTAGAACTCTTCTTAGTGCATGTACGAAATGTATTACTCACCTGAAATGATAACCTTACTCCCTAGGGATAGATTAGATAGTTAGTTTATTTCTGTATGTGACTGGGCTGCTTGCGAGTCTAAGATGAAAGGTAAGAACTTGCGCATCACGTTGTGACAGCTCCTTGCATTCTGATCACCTTGCATTTAGTTAGGCATTTGCATTTCATTGCTAAGTCAAAATACAAAAACTCGGTGGACCGGGTCGCAACCGGTAACCCCTTTGTTTTGTTACTTGACCTACGGTAGCCGAACCGCAAACCAGATGGATTCCCTATTCCAAACAGTCAACATGCTAGTTGGGAACATTGATTGGGGAGAATCCTTTACTATTTTCTCCTGTGAATTTCCATGCCTCAACACAACGCTATACAGGTGCTGGGCCTAAAGGCCATACTATTGACATTGGGTAGGATAGCAGGCTTGGCATCACTCCACCAGGCCTCGCGGCCTCTGATGTTCTATGCAGTGGAGTGCATGAGACCCATGATTTATGACTGGAGCACTACACTACTGAGCAACATGAAACATCAGCTCAGTGAGTGTAAGGTAGGTAGAGTGAGAAAATTCAGGTTCAACAGTATTTTGAGCACGTTTTTCTTCGAGCGTGTTCGAGGATTGAGCCCTAGAGTGGACATTCCTCTACACGAGGTTCGAGATCCGGCCCAACGGCGTTGGGCAAATGCTATGTGTAGACTGGGGGGTGGTAGGGTGGCCAACCCATATCCAACTAACTTCTTTCCATGGTGGTGAGGACAGATAGTTTCCATCGATGACTACCCCTATGTAGGGATAGATTTCCGGGGGGACCCAGACATGCTGCTACCACCAGGATCGGCATATGGCGATCTAGGTAACGAATCTCGACCCTCTTTTTTTAAATTTTTTGAGTTATTTAATTTTTTTTGTTTTCTTGATTATATGGAATCAAAAAGACATATTTTTGCGTGACAATACATAGTGACATCTACCATTTGTGTGCAGATGTGGGACCACGGTGGCCAGAAGGCTTCCCTCGTCATAGACGAAGGGGAAGAGGAGATGACATCACAGGTGTGGATGCGGAGCGGATGCTCCAGAGCATTCATACCAATTTTGTGAGACTGACTTCCCATGGCACAAGTCGAGGACTTTCCTAAGTCTATGCAGCGGCAGGTGGTGGGTGTACCACGTGCATGGGTGCGATTATTTCGACGGCTAGCTAGAGCCGTAGTGACCTTCCATGATCACAACCCTCCTCCTCCTCCATAGGATTAGACACCTGGGAGTGTATACATTTTGTACTACCATGTATTATAGGTTGGTGGCTTGAAAGCCCCAATTTTGTATCATGACACTATGTATTATCACATTTTGGATGTATATAATTTTTTTTATGGTGATCGGTTTATTTATTTACATGTGTAAAAATTGTATTTGTGATTAATTTATTGTGAATGAAACAAATGCCAATCTAACACGTAGTTAGCATATGATTCAACAACTTGATTATTATTTCTTGGAATGTGTATATATGTTATATTGTCAAACTGCCATTCTAACAATCTCACACGTAAGAATCTTCTCAAACCATTGAGCTGTGACACTATTGAGAAGATTCTTATGTGTGAGATTGTTAGAATGTACAAACCATTGAGCTATGACACTATTAACTTTGAATCAAGATTTACCTCAAGAGAGAAAATTCCATTTGAAATAGCATCCCATAGAAGCTTGATAATGGCACTATATTCAGCAACATTGTTGGAAGATGACTGTAGATATACGCCTCCTGAAGACAGTACCTGACCTGTAGGAGTATAAATCACCCAAGAAGCAGAGGCTGAGTGTTGAGTGTGATGGCTTGCACCATCTGTGAATCCTATGTAGGTGGAAGATTCCATTGACCTCTACCACAAGAAACAGAAACTAATCACCAACCCGATCACGATAAGAAAAAGACCTAACTATGCAAAGCTGTACAATAATATACAATAGGCAGCCTTGACTGAAGATCATGCATAGTATTTCTTGAGATAGAGCCCATTTCTAGGCTCCACCAAGGATGTTCCTTCGTAATCCACTAATTCATACGCACCCTTCTCTAACACATGCTTGACCACGTAAGGACCACACCACATAGGATTAAATTTCCCTGCCCCCAAGGGTTCCTTCGGTTGATCCCACAAAAGGACCAAGTCTCCTTGAACTAAATGCCCTTGGACAGACATAATTATCATATTGGGCCTTTACGTGACGTTTATTAACTTGTAGAGCCACCCGGGAATCCCGACGCTGCTCATCAAGTTGCTCAAGGTGAACCAAATGCTCCTCCAATGGTGAAGTGTCTGGTAAGAGTTCGATAGCTAGCTTCAAAGATGGAATCTCACATTCAACTGGCAATATCAAATCCACTCCATGTACAATTTGATATGGAGAAAAACTAGTGGCAGTCTTAACAGCGGTTCAATATGCCCACAAAGTAGGATATAACATGATGTGCCAATTGTTCTTGCTTTGTGCAATGGTTCATTGGAGAATGGATTTGAGTGATTTATTCACTGCCTCAACCTGTCCATTCGCTTGACGATAATAAGAAGAGGAATGCTCTTGCTTATACCCTAACTTCGATGCCAACTCTTCCACCATATGGTTATGAAAGTGCGAGCCATGGTCAGTGACAAGCTCTTTCAGAATCCCGAACTGAGTAATAATTTGGTTGAATACAAAGTGGGTGACTGTCTCACTGTTGAATTTTACTGTAGGCATAGCCTCATCCCATTTCATGAATTAATCAACAACCACTATAATATGACGGTGCCCCCCAGCCGAAGCTGGGTTGCAATCCATAAAATCGAGCCCCCACTTAGTGAAGGGACCGACTGTGATAATGGGTTGTAACGAGGTAGGTTTCGAGTGCATATTACATGCGAACACCTGGCAAGGGTGGCACCTCTTGACCACATCAACACAATCCTTAAAGATCGACGGCCAGAAATAACCCGCTCTTAAAATCTTTTGAGCTATAGAAAGCCCAGATAAATTACTACCACATGCCCCTCCATGGAAATCATTCAGCACTACCTCAGCCTCTTCATGAGTTAAACAACGTTGTAAAATGGAATCTACCCCACGGCGGTACAAAGTGTTATCCACTATGAGGTAGTTCTTAGAGATGTGACATAAACATCGTCATTCATCTCGCGAGAGGTGAGTAGGGGTATTCAGTGTTTGTAAATATATTATGATATCCCCATACCATGGGTCTAAAATTGAGATTAAGAAGATTTTTTTATCAACAAACTTATCTTCAAAAACCAACTCCTCGGCCTCGCTCGGGAAATCCGATATAAGCTCTGCAAAAATTTAAGAGTTCTTCAATTTTGTTGAAACAAACTCGAGATCAAATTCTTGCAAAATGACAATCGATTTATTATATTTTCCCCCAATCATCCTTCAGGTGAGGATGAATTGAAATGGATTGACATGGGCCACAACCAAGGTCTGGCGAAGGAGAATATAATGTCTCAACCACTGAACCACATGTACAGTAGCTAAAGCAAGCTTCTCGACATGAGAATAACGAATCTCTATGTCAATAAGGTTTCGGCTCAAATAATATATGACATGCTCTTGGAGCTTCTCATCCTCTTGAACCAAAACCATACCAATCGTCTCTAATGATGCGACCACATATAATAGAAAATCACGGCTATAGTCTGGGGGACTAATCACCGGGGCTGATGCTAGGGCTCACTTGAGTGCATCGAAGGACTCCTGGGCTCGCTCATCCCAATGAAAGGGGGTGTCCTTGTTCAAGAGATGCATGAAGCCTCTAGTCAAATTGGAAAATTTGACAACAAATCTTCATAAGAAGTTCGCCATGCCTTTCAAACAATGAAGATGATGAATTTTTTTCGAGGCAGACAACTGAAGTATTGCCTCAACCTTCAAAGGGTCGACTCTTATATCCTCTTTAGAAACGATGAATCCTAACAAATGACCTGACTTCACACAGAAGATGCACTTATGAGGATTTAATCTAACCCAATAGTGTTGGCATCTTTTGAATACTAATCTCAAGTGATAGGGATGACGCATTGTCATATGAGAATGAGCAGTGAGGTCATCCAAAAATACTTCTATAATTGACTTGAGATCGTGGAAGATCAAGGTCATTTCCCGCTGAAATGTAGCTCCAGCATTTTTAAGGCCAAAAAGCATTTTTCGATATGCAAACGTTCCCCAAGGACAATCAAAGGAAGTATTGTGTTGGTCCTCAGGTTTAATCTATATTTGATTATATCCGAAAAATCCTTCCATAAAGGAAAACACCTTACTACCCACACACTCATCCAAAATCTGATCAATAAATGGTGTGGGGAAATTGTCCTTAGGACAGGCATGATTCAAATCACGGAAATCAGTACATATGTGGATCGCTCCCTATTTCTTATCCACCGGAATTGGGTTTGAAACCCACTTTGTCAAGGGAATGGGATAGATGAAACTGGATTTCAACAGCTTCTCTATCTCTGCCTTAATCGCAGGTGCTTTCCTAGGATTCACTGCACGTAAATGTTGTCGAACAAGCTTAGCATTGGGGTAAGTCTTAATCTCATGCTCGACAATACGAGGGTCAATACCTGGCATCTCGTCATAAGACCAAACAAAAATATCATGAATTTCCTTAAATAGCTCAGTGTATTCAAGAATCTAAGCATGGGAACATTCCACCCCAATATATACATTCTCTATCGTGCCAGGATTGCGAGAGATGTTGATAGGGATCATTGAAGATATGTTTTCCATGTTTCCATCAGCCATCAAACCAAGAGAGCTTAATGGAACCATAGGACTACCAACTCTCTGACTAAGAACCGCCCTAAAATCCTCATGCTCCAAGCAGTCAAGCTTTGGAAGAAAGTATGATCTATGATGGAGTTCCTCCTATGGTCGCTCAACTCCCGACATAGCCTCGATAATCGCTTCATCTGAAGGGAAAACCATATCAAACCAGTCATGTGCATGAGAAGACTATACTACCCATGCCAGTAGCACATAAGGGTCCTCGTCTTCTGTCCGTGAAGAGGAAGGACTAGGCTCTACAACAAACTTGAGATTAGCTTGATAAGCTATCATAGCTGCAGGAAACGACACGTTCGTCATGACGAGCTCACTCGAAGTACTCGGTGTAAGAAGAATCCAAGGATCTTCCATATGAATTGTGTGAAAAGACACTGATCTCATAGATGTCGAAGCCTCATTGGAACTAGATCCTATCATGAGGAGCGGTGTAGGACAACTAAAGCTCCCCATGAGGGATGGATACATGCCTACACCCACACTCCCAGTTGCCAGCTGAGAATGTTCAACGATCGGGATCAAATCTCCTGAAGATGCGGTAACAAAAGGATTCTTGAATTTTGTTTGATCAATCATTACAATCTTCCAGTTATGTGGAAATCATACAACGTGGAACAGGGAAGAAGCAGCAGCTTGCATACTGTACATCTAGTTCCTACCTAGCAAGAGATTGTAGTCAAGGGGTGCATCAACCACCTCGACCTCTATCGCAATGGTCTTCCCTCCCAAACGGAATTTGAGGAAAGGAAGGATGTCATGCGGCCTAAAAGATCTCCCATCGAACTCAATTAACATGGTCGCTAATTTAGACATCTCAGGGGAACCCAGACCCTTCCAGCAGGACAAAGACATCAAAGAAGTAGTAGTGCCCTCATCAATCACAGTGCACTTGACGATCATATTAAGACATTCTACGTGAATCAAAAGAGACACATAGTAGGGCAAGTGAGGTTGAAGTCCTGCGATTTCAAATTTGATCACGGAAGAAGAATCATTATTGTTCACACCAAGGGCAGAAAACAACGCCTTCCTTTGTGAAGGACAACTCTGAAGCACTTCCAATGTAGACATTGCACAAGGAGTGTGGCCCAAATCTTTGACAATTGAATAGTTCTGGGCGGCTCAGGCATTTGGATTATGCCCTGAATGCTTAAGGACTCCCTTAGGAATGTGAGGTGTAGTCTCAGGTTTATCCATAGGTTTCTCAATATGCAAAGGGGACCCTGGTGGATCAGGCTCTTTGCCTGGGCTGGGTTGTGACGAACCATAATCTTTCGCACAGGTCACAACTTTCACATCATGAACCATGTTAATGCAACCATGACCACTAGTCTTCAGTGGATCTTGATCAATACCATATTGGTCATGGGACTTCAAGTTCATATTTTGATTGTGTGGTAAAGGGTTAGTTAGCACAGCTGGGCCCTATGCCAAGAATCTCGAAGCTTCCTCAATATGAGGGCACAAGTAAGTGAGGTAATCATCCTTACATAAATTGCACGGGAACTTAACCTTATGTTTATCTTGATTGTCCCCCTTAGCATTCCAATCATTCTTGTCATTACTATTAGCATTCTCATTCTTATTCCCACCCTTACGATTATTTTTACCCTTTTTTCTATTCCGTTCGGGCTGCTGGTTACCCTTTTGGTCCAACGATTGCACAGAAAGTACACTCACCGTTTGGGTGGGTTGAGATGAAGCCGTAGCTTGTCTCGAAGCCGATTGGTTGATTGACAATTGACTAACTTTTTTTGCAACCGAATCCATGGGTTTCGCACTTGCACAACCCACAAAGCCATCGGCATGTGGTCCAGGTTTGACTTTGGGGTTGAAATTGGAAAGTGGAGCATTGGGAATAATCTCATATAACAAACCGGACTGAGCATAGATCAAGTCCAGTTCTTGTGCCCTAAAAATCCCTTGTTCCTCATTCTACACTCCGAATTTAGAAACATCCTTCGCTATATACAGCAATAAAGACTTGAGGAACCACTCGAGGAGGAACTCTAGCGGTATAAAGGCTTTAATTAACCTCTTTCGCCTACACCACTCTTGAATGTGATCAGAGATATGTGTGGCTTTATCTTTCCAAAATGTCGACAAGATTTCAGTACCAACATCATAACACACTATTAGCTAGAAGTGATTAAGAAAAGTCATCGCAAGGTCATCGAACAAAGTGAAAGCTCCCCTAGGTAACTCTATATACCATTTCGGGCAGGCCCTGTAAGGGTGCATTGAAATAGTCTCAAATGGATTGAGTCATGATGTAAGGAATTCGAAGAGCACCATAGGTGAAATGTAGTAATGTGTTTGCTCAGATCCTCTCCCGGTTTTCCCTCTAACTTAGGTATGTCCGAAGGAAGCTTGGTAGGGACAGCCGGCCAAGCCGGGTCATGAGCTATAGGATCATTCGTCAATCTAGACAAGTCAAGAAGATTGAGCGTCATGAGTAAAGGGAGCCTAGGATGATGAGGTTGATGGACTACTCCCTGATTCATATAGGTCTGATTACCACCATGGCCTTGGCCATAGTGCCCTCCTCCCACATAACCCGTATAAGGTGGCGTGGAAGCACCATAGTGCGGTGGACCTTGACTAGTAGGAGCTACAAAGCTATAATTAGGAGAGTAGGCAGGTTGTTGATACCTGCCTCCAAAAGGTGAAGAACCTTGTCCATACTGCGTGCCATAATAGGGTCCATAGGTCATCGCATGCGATGCCCCATGAGACATTTCATAGGTAGGAAGATACACTCTGGAATTAGGAATAGACATACCGGAAGTAGGGATATACGCCCCAGAAGTAGTAACATGACCTCTAGAAGCATGAACATAACCTCCCAAAGCAATAGGTGGTATGTAAACTTGAGACACAATCGGTCTAGTCACCACAGTATGGACCTGATTCATAGCCATGTGCCGACTTGAAGGTGCCGACTTGAAGGACCATGTGAATAAGGTGGAGGGTGCACATTTGAAGAACTAGGGACAGAGGATGAAGGGATCTGAGTAATCAAGTATGTACTATTCCCTATCATCACTCGTGTCGAATCTGGTATCCTAATAGGATCACTAACCCTAGACCTAGGAGGAATATGTGATGTAACTTCCACCACTGGGATGGAAGGTGCAATGTGACTAGTGCTCCCAAACCTCTCCGCGTGGTAAGGAATGAGAGTGCCCCTAGGCATAGTGTTAGGCTCGAAGTCAAATTCAACATGAAATGCCAAATCATGTGTAGGAAAACTAGACATACCATAACTACCATAGCTAGTGCTGGCGGGTTCAAAATGTGTCTCAGCGTCCTCTGGAATTCCATATCGGTAACGCGTCAATGGGGAATCAAACCTAGAGTGATTAGGTCTATCATGCATGGTTCCTTTCTCAGCCAAGTCAGGTGAAGGATCGTAAGTAGAAGTAAACTCCCCATCGTCTACATGAATGGGAGAAGGTGGTTTAGGAATACCTTCTAAATGGTCTCCCATGGTGTGTGAATCAATGTGCGAAATAGTTCGCCTAGACTGTCTAGGTCTCTCTCCCAAAGGAGGAGGAGAAGTAGAAGGCGGAAGTCCTGCTAAACAAAGAGAATGGTGAGGAGCCGCACCCAAATCCACAATGACTCATAAATTAAAAAAGACTCTCTATTTACGTAAACCCTAGGCCAACTATCATGCACAGAGCAATCACTAATAAAATCTAAAGCCAAATGCAAGCAAACAAGGGCTGGATAAGTGAGCTCCTGAATGAAGCAAGTATGTCTCACCTAGGAGAGGCTTGAGACTCCCATACACAACAAGCAGAGGTACGCAATCAATTATTGTGGCCCTCAGCTTCAACGCGTTAAGCAACTGTGTTGTCTGACCCCAACCTGGCCAGGACACCCACAGAATAACCCCTGCAAAGTACCCCCTCGATATCCTAGGTAAGGCCACTAAGGTCACCTCAATATAATCAATGCTCAGGCGGATAGTCGCAGGCGGGATTGACCGTATGGGCAGGGTAGCAAAGCCCAAAACTCTCGAAAGAGCCCCAAGATATGAATACAATCCTGAAAATATCTCCAGTGCTACTCAGTTATGACTAGGGGTCATCCCAATCAATAACCGCTCACAATGCAAACAATGGTTATACCAAGGATTTCACACACCCACCTAGACAAACACATACATGTTGTTGTTTAGTGATCTTGGAGAATTGACTTACAATGAACTATTCCAAGATCCTAAAACCTAAGCTTGTTGGTGCACCCTATAACCGAAAAGAGTGTAGTTCATTTTAATTTAGCGTTGATTTTAATTGTCTTTATTACTCAAAAACGGGATATGGTCGTGCAACTAATGGTGTTATGACACAACATGAAGTAAAATGCACACCTAACAATCAATGCAAATGCATTGTGTCCATGAAAAAAGGGTATGTTACTACGTGAAATGCACAATTTTTCTTCAAATGATGATTGCAAGTTTTCCTATATGAAGTCCTAACTAATACTCCAAAGAAAATCTAGTGCAAGTACAATGCAAAATGCAAAATGCAATGCATGATGATAAGCAAATGTTTTTGGATTTTTTAAAATAAAATGAGATGCAAAAATCAAAAGAATGATTCTACAACCCCTAGACTCTGCAAGAACACATAAGCAACACTCAAGCAAAGCGCTAAGTTAAAAGAACTCTAATGCACTAATCTCAAACAAAAAATAAAAAATGCCATGACAAGAACCTTCTTAAAAAGAAAAAAATTAGCCTAAAAAAAACGTTTCTGGTTAGAAACAGACGTATAAACAGACTCAAGCAGTGCCAAAGGAGACTCAACAAATATCAATATTCACCCAGCAACCATTTAACTTCCACAAAAAGGAAAAATCAAAGGCATACACGACTGTTCATAGTAAACCCACGTGTATACGCGGAAATCGAAGAGAAACCCGCGTGTATACGCGACTGTGAGTTAAAAAATCGCGTACAGGAAGAAAGGTGCATAAAATCAAGGCAAACAGATAGGCTGAGACAAAATTCACACCAATCAGAAACTACCAGGCATACATGCCCCTAGACCTGACACAGAAACAAGAGAGAAAGAGCAATTCAAATTCATTGAATGCCGATAAAACAACCCCTAAAGGACAACTACTAGGAACTCCCCAGCAGAGTCACCAATTCTGTTACGGAGATAAATTCCTATGGCTTGGGGTACCACAATAGATAGCTTGACTCTAGAAATCAATCCTTTCCAATATGCAATAGAAATTAAATGTCTAACACTAAAGGATCAGACCTTGTACCTTATTCTAGACGGTTGAAGTAGATCCCCGTTGAGCTTTCCAACTTCAACTTGAATTGATATAGTACTTCCTCAACAACAAGTAAACAATACAAGAATTCTATATATAATGGTGTTAGATCTATTCTAGCATATATAATCAATAATGTATAAGCATTTGACATAATCCAATGGATAAAATATTCATTCAAACACACATTATTGGACAGGAAAAGATATTTCTATTAATATAAATCAGAGATTACAAGATACAACCTCTATCGGCATGTCTGCGAACTGGAGAAACTGAATCCCCCACTTGGGCCTCCACCACTTCAATCCTCCATCTCTAGATAGCAAGCTCACAAGCAAAAGGGAAGCTTGGGAAGAACACAAAAGTGCTCCAAGGGACAAAGGGATGCAGACTCAAGCATAAGTTCTGGCAACAATGGACTATAGTTTCTTTGCTCTCAATTCTCTCTTATGCCTTCAATGTACCAAGGGGTTCCTTATATAGCTTTTCAAAGGGGTAATGAAAGGTTGAATCTGAGCGATCTCAAGGCATATGGAAGGCCAGGAGTCAAATGAGTCAGATCCATGTCAAGGAAAACTCCAAAAGGATTTGGATTTTGTACACATCCTGATGTATGCGGTTTTAGTGGTCAAAACTGCGTATATACATGCTTATAGGTTTAAAATTCGCATGTATAATTTTTCTCATGTTTTTAGGGATGGTCAAGGAAACATCAAAGGACAAAAAATGGTCCATGGGGTCTAAGGAGTCTGCAGCGGGACAGGGGAAGGTCATACAAAGTGTGATTTACCTGGAGTGGTGAAATCAGCTATAACAACCATATCTACTGGTTATTCCTTTTTCATATGAATACTTTTGTCATCAATGCCAACTATATACTCAATAGTACTTTCTTCACTATTAGTGCATCTGCAATATTCTTTTGTGATTTTTGCTAAAATTGTAATATGTGACAGTTAGTGGGCACAATTCTCCAAAGTGATGAGGTCAGAAACTTTCCATATTTCGACCACCTAAATGCACATGTTCTTTCTCCATGGGAACTTAGACATCATGGTTGATAAATTTGTGGTTTTCACTCAGACAACAAGAGTTCCATACCACACTTCAATCAGACCTGAATTTGTTTCATGGAGAGAGCTTCCTAGAGTTGAATATTTCCACTTTTCACATCCACTACTAAATGATTTTCTTCAAACAAGGCTTCTGAAATATCCGTTGAGGTAATTTCTGATTTGGAATATATTTTGGCTTCTTGAGGTGGTGACATCCTATTAGTGAACGACTATGAAAGTCCCACTAATACTAAGTGAATGGCGCATCCATTCTGGCAAATTTAGCCTCCCTCAATCTACCATGGACTACCTCAACTAGTTGCATAATTTCTATAATTAAGAGATTATATCTTTTACCATTTGAGATAGCATTTATATTGAAGAATTTCATGGAGGCATAAACTACATTTGAGTGATTTTACTTAACCGTGACAAGTAACTGCCCATTCTATTGTTATGGAACAATTTATTGGTAAGGAAAAAAAACTACAACACGGCATTAAACCACGATCGTGTGTTGTTGAATGTCTCTACTTTCATTTCTATATTCCATATAGAAGCACATGATTTTGATTTATTTCCATACATATTACCTTGTCATCATGACAGATACAAAAATGGAAACAATCACAAAATATTTGATAAGTTAGAAGGTATCTTCAACCAGAAACATTCTAATTTCCCCCCAAAAAAATGACCGATTAGCTTCTATAATAACATGGATACTTTCAGGGAAACTGAGATGTAGTTAGCACCAATTTTAGTGATTTCTCTTCATTTCAAGCTCAAAAACAAGAATGAGAAGTGAGGTTGTTTTCCTACTAGTATAGATTTCATTTTCTTAATTTCTGGTGACTGTTCATTTGTTGAAAAATGCTACAATAAGGACTCAATAACCCATAAATGCCTCTTATTACTGACATTATGCACAATATTTCCCAATATACAGTTAAGTGTTATTGAGTGTTTAAGTATAGGTATGAAGTACACCTATATTTCTCATTTACTATTGATAAATGCCCATAAGATGGATGCTTTATCCCACACATTGACCCGTAAATTACCATAATTATTTACTAGTCCTTGTTTGATGTCAAGAACAGGCTCATAGTTGTCAAAGTGCCCTAAATTTCATGAAAAATAGTATACCTGTAACATCTAGAACCCTCATGAAAACCTAGGTGAATACCATGAAACATAGGTGGTAATAGGATGTGTTATAGCTTGTTTTTTTTTTCTTTCTATTTTTGAACCATTTGCTTGTCTTAAAAATATTATTTTTCTTATTGTCTTAAATTTTTGAACTTGGTTTCTTTTAAAATATTTTGATTTTAGCCTTATGTTTATAGTTGATTTAACAGGTTTTCTTTTTAATTTTTGCTTTACTTAATTAATTTCATGATTTTTATGGGCTTATAGGATGTATATATTTCTGCAAGGTTCTAAAGAAAAATCATAAGA
Organism: Pseudotsuga menziesii; assembly: GCA_001517045.1. NCBI lineage: Eukaryota > Viridiplantae > Streptophyta > Pinopsida > Pinales > Pinaceae > Pseudotsuga > Pseudotsuga menziesii. Next base: position 21,530 of record LPNX010145237.1, read on the forward strand.
ACTTACTTAAAGTTATTTACCAAAAAACAACACTTTCTTTGGAGTTTTGGTTAAAAAAATCATAAAACAAGGATTCCTGTAGCGCAAACCAGAAAAAGTTACAAAGGAGTGCTACAAGAAAGTCGCGCAAACTAAAATCATCATTTTTTGGTTCAATTTCTTCGGGATTCTCATAGCTGAGATGTCAATAACACTGTGTGATGGATTTGATACGTGTCTTTTGTAGTTTAATCACTGAGGCAGGTGGAATATCATCATGAGGGTGAAATCGTGGCCATTTCTTGCAGAGCAGATATAATAATGATAGTAGAGTATAATGAGACAAAGCTAGTTGGGAGTATGTTTTTTATCTGAAGGACATGAAGAATCAGTGAAGATCATGGTGAGAAGATAGTGCTGAGAAATTGGGATTTTGGAACGAGAAATTAGGGCTTTCAGCAGCGGTTGGCTGGAGTGGTCTAAGCGGTTAAAGACAGGTGGAGCATGTAGTTCAACACCTGACCATTAAAATAACCATATTCCATCACTCGAATTGATCATCTTAACAGGTAGTCCGCGTGCCATTTCCAAGGTTTTTTAAATTCAGGGCTTTTTCTGTTCAATGACTAATAACAAGTTCGAAGGCATAATACTAGTATTTGATCTAATACATGTTGAATGATGAATTATTAACCAATACATTTAAAGTATTCATCATTCAAACAATGGAATTCAGAGTAGAGCTTGTTGGAGGTCCTTGTACTGTATTCTAGGTTAGTCTGTTGATATTTGAAGACATTTATACTGTGGTATATTGACAGAATTTGTTTAACCATAGTAAATATGAAAAAGAGTGGAAAAACAAACAGGGATGAGCCCACAGATCTAAGATGGGTGAAGAATTTTCCAGAATGTGCACAGTCGTTTTCAAAGGCAGGATGGTTAATGTTCTTCAAAAGGATTGAAGGCTACTATGCAGAGGTGTCTTACAAATTTGCTCAGTGCCTAGACAAAGACATAGTGTCTTTTGACACCTTAAAGTTTAAATTAACTAAGGAATTAATAGCTGAGGCAACAGGGATCTTGGATGAGGGAGAGTTATGGTTTAAAAAGGCTCCATTCACCTTTAATGCTCAAAAATACTTGCTTCCTAGTGTGATTGCAGATTGAGGAAAAGGTGTTCCAATCCATAATTTTAAACCTTAATGGATTAAGCCCATTAAAGTCTTATAGAGCTATGTTACCTGTGAGGGTAGATATGTTTTTTTCTTCAAATATCACTTTTGGTTTCTCCAACATCTTAGTGATGAGTCTAAAATGAACTTACCATTCTTCTTTCTGAAGAGACTACAAAAGATGTTTTGTAGGGTTAGAGAGCACCAAGATCATACAAAGCAGTCTGTTTTTCATCATGGACTCATCAAGCTTATCATAAGCATTGTATTGCAGAATAGGGAGAAGACTTGGGATTATTTCATTTTTTGGTCAGGTTTCAAAACTGATCAAGAGGAACAGTCTCAAAGAAGACAAGTTGATAAAGGTCAATCTTTGATTAAAATTCTCAGAAAAAAGGTAACAATCAAAGATGAAGAAAATGTTAAACCAGAAGAAGTTCCAAACCAGGAAAATAGAAACTCTGAATTTGAAGAGAAAGTTAATGAGAATGAAAGCAAGACTTTACAGTCAAAATTAAAGAAGCTGAGCTTGTTGTGGATGTGGTACCTACAAAATCAATTCAAGATGTTAAGGAAGAGATCGAGGAGCAAAATAAAAGTAGAGTTTGCTACAATCATTCATCAAGGAAAGACTCTCAAGATGTTGGGAGAGATGGCTCTAGTTTGGAGACCTAAAACAAGACCTAAGAACAAAATTAGACTAAACATGAAAAAGTTGTTGAATCCCAATTTGAATAAAGAAAAGGTAACACTGATAGAGGACTCATCTTCTGAAGACAAATTGGATGATGGTGAAGATGGCAATAAAGATAAAAATCCAATTGAATCAAAAGGAAAATCTGTCATGACTGATACCAAGATTTCTGATATATTTCTGGAGATTCAAAATCAAATGTTTCAAGAGCAGTAACAAAGTGAGGAAAATAGTTCTTGTTTAGAGAAGAAGGAGATGGTTGAAGAAAAAGTTCCATGCAAAGCTGAAAGTGAAGAACATCTAGGGTTTCCTATGACATCCATAGAACTTATGGAAGAGGATGAGGAAATTTAAAGAAACTAAAAATCCCATGGACACCAGATGGGATGCAAACAATAGCAGTAGACAAGTGTATTGATTCAGAAAAAGAAAATCTACAAAGAAGTGTTAAGCAATACAAGTACCAGATTGAGTATATGCAGGAAACTAATGATGGGCTAGTTACAACTAACATGAAACTTAGAGAATATTTGGAGGAAGTTAACAGCCATTATCAGGAGTTGATCACATTTTCAAGAGAAGCATTGGAAAGGAAAAGGCAAATAGAAGGTCAATTCACAGTGTTAAAGCAAACTATCTAGGACATGCAATAGCATAATGAAGATCTTACAAGGAAGATTAGAGACATAGAGACAGATCAATTGAAGGAAAGAAGGAAAGATCAAGACTTGGAAGGAATTGATTTACTAGCTGAAGCAGCTAAAGATTTGTGAAGATTAGTCAAGAAAGTTAGTTATTAGTTAAGTTTGAAAAGTTATTTTATTTTTTGTAAAGAGGTTTTAAATTGAACTATTAGATAGGTAGTCTTAAAAACAGTTATAGTTCAGTTATTCAACTGATTTTGAAAAGTAAGATAAATGTAAGTCTGAAAAAGGACAGGGGGTTCAATTTTTTGCTGACAAGGGGAGGCTATCAGGCTGGTTTATGAGCTAAGTAAAGACTCTTATGTGTTTTTTGAGGAATGAATTATGAAATATATGCACTTTATGCCCTTCAGTTTATTGACTAGTTTCATTTATAACTTGAGTTAGTTACTCAGCTGGTATATTCATTTCTTGTTTAATGTTTTTATGCTTGGAATGCTTGCCAATTGTGGGTGAAATTTAGTATTGTGTTTTCTATTGGATTATGGTTTATATGTTATGCATCTCAGCCATTCAATACTCATGATTTAGTGTTTACTTTGGTTTTATGAATGTTTTCCCTCTTGTCTTCAAACTGCTCAAAAAAAACCTTGAAAATCCTAAAAACCCTATTTTACTTTATTGAGATTATTGAGATTGTGTTGGCTTGTTCTCTTGTAGTCTGGGAAAAATTTATGGCACTAACATATTTGGCGTCGTTACTAGGGAATGAAGTTGAAAACCTATTTCACCTGGGATACTTATCATTTCACTGGTTTTGAGAGGTGAACTTAAACCAGCAAATCTTAAAGACTACTTTTCACCAGTTTTTCACAGTGGCTACTAAGGGAGTTGGAACACGAAATAGAGCTAGTTCACCTTTACAGCTGGGTGTTGCAGACGTAGAACATATTTTGAAAACAACTAGAAAAATTAAAAGGTCTCAGTCATCTCCATCTTTATGTAGCCCTAACTAATTTGACCTACTGTCACCCCTTCCTCTTTCTGAGGAGGAAAAATAAACTCTATCTTGACAAATTGGTTGGTGAATCCACTAGTTCAAGATGCAGAGGCCGAAGTCCATGGAAGCCATTCTGGCTCGAAGGTTTGCACCTTTCAATTTTTGTGATGTTCCAGGTTTTCCAAATCCAGTACCTACTATGGATGTTTGGGGAGATTGTCTTCCACCGTTTAGAGAAAGCAAAGGGGATAATCCTTTTGATCACCTCATCAGATTTCATCAATATATGGTTCAGTTAAATATACAGCATGAAGATGTACTCATGAATATTTTCATGTATTCACTCGAGCAAGATGCATGATAATGGTATTTTCTCTTCCCGCTGCTATCATTTCCTCACTGAAAGAATTCCACACATTTTTTTGGAAACATTGTAAGTATGTGTTCTCAGCTGAATTTTTTTTTAAAGATTGTTGTCAGCAGGATGATTTTTATAACACAATTTCTGATTCAAAAAATCATGATGATAAGTATAATCAAGGATTCAAAACATATCATGAAGAAGTTGAAGTTTCAGAATTTGTTGAAGATTCAAAGGTAACATTTTCAAATATTGTTGTCAAGGAAGAATTCCATGATCATTACGATAATCAAGTTGTTGTTTTAGGTCAGGTTGAAGATTATTCTAGTGATGAGATCAGCACAGATAGTTTAGAATATTCTCATAATGATTTCAACAATCTTAATAATTATTTGAATGCTAATCCTGTTGAAGATCAATCTCTTGTTCAACAAACTGTTGGAAATCAATGTTGTGTTAAAGATCGGTTTTGTATTGAAGAAAAATATGAACCTTCAACATCATCATTCGAAATTTCCCAGAATGCTCCTTGTTATGATGAAGAGATTAGGGTTCCAATACACGAATTATGTGATGAATTATATTCTATTGCCTTTTGTTTTGATACTAAAATCAATGAAATCTAGGCTCTTCACAATTTTAACGTTATATCAGAAGTTTCTTATATTCATGGTTATGATAAATCTGTTGTTCAAAACCATTATGAAGATGCTCTAATTTTTAATAAATATGATGATGAAATTGAAAAGAAAGACCCAAAAATGTGTGAGGTGTGTGATATGGCACAATCTGATCAGCAGATTCAGGAATGCATTCAGTCCATTATCCTTGAACAACCAAAGCCAATGCATGATAGTTATCCATTTTAAGACAGTGTGGAAAAGGAGGTTCAACTTGTTGACATTATTGATGATACTGTCCAAAACATTTTGGAGCAAATTCAGGCTGATCCTGATGTTTTTTATCTCCAATTCCTTATTGATATTCATGGAACAAAATATTCTTATGGATAGCCTATCTTTTTCATAGAACAGGAAGAGGTAACTTTTGGAAAATTTTATTATGCACTGGCAGATTATTTAGAGTCAATACTAAGTTATAAATCTGTTATTTTAGAGACACCATTTGATGAAAGTGAGTATAAGTTGCTAGATCTTTTCTCTTCATGTTTTCCAATATTTCTGATTATATATATATTCAGAGTTGGAAACAGGTTTTGGTGGGTTGATGAATTTTTTTCCTAGTTACATTGGAAATGGGATTACAATTTGATTCAGTAAATGGAAGGTTCCTCAAAGAAAGAGATTTGATTTTCATTGTATATATCTGTGTGTGAAGGATTGAATAAAGGCTCCATATCCCAATGGATGTTTTGCAGAATAGCAGGCATTTTTGGTTACATAAGGCACTAGTCTACAGGTTCTTGAAGGCTCACAGGCAGGACTTCATCCCGCAGTAGGAGCCATATGTTATAGCCTGTTTTTTTTTCTATTTTTCAACCATTTGCTTCTTTTAAAAATATGATTTTTCTTATTGTTTTAAAGTTTTGACGTTGGTTTCTTTTAAAATATTTTTATTTTAGCCTTATGTTTATAGTTGATTTGACAGGTTTTCTTTTTAATTTTTTCTTTACTTAATTAATTTCATGGTTTTTATGGGCTTATAGGATGTATATATTTCTGCAAGGTTCTAAAGAAATATCATAAGAACTTACTTAAAGTTATTTACTGAAAAACAACACTTTGTTTGGAGTATTGGTTAAAAAAATCATAAAACAAAGATTCCTGTAGTGCAAACCAGAAAACGTTACATAGGAGCGCTACAAGAAACTCATGCAAGCTAAAATCATCATTTTTTGGTTTAATTTCTTCGGGATTCTCATACCTGAGATGTCAATCACATTGTGTGATGGATTTGATATGTGTCTTTTGTAGTTTAATCACTGAGACAGGTGGAATATCATCATGAGGGAAAAATCGTGGCGGTTTCTTGCATAACAGATATAATAATGATAGTAGAGTATAATGAGACAAAGCTATTTGGGAGTATGTTTTTTATCTGAAGGACACGAAGAATCAGTGAAGATCGTGGTGAGAAGATAGTGCTGAGAAATCGGGATTTTGAAACTGAACGAGAAATTAGGGCTTTCAGCAGTGGCTGGCTGGAGTGGTCTAAGCGGTTAAAGACAGGTGGAGCATGCAATTCGACACCTGACCATTAAAATAACCATATTCCATCACTCGAATTGATCATCTTAACAGGTAGTCTACGTGCCATTGCCAGGGTTTTTTAAGTTTGGGGCTTTTCCTGTTAAACGACTAATAACAAATTCAAAGCCATAATACTAGTCTTTGACCTAATACATGTTGAATGATGAATTATTAACCAATACATTTAAAGTATTCATCATTCAAATAGTGGAATTCAGAGTAGATCTTGTTGGAGGTCCTTGTACTGTATTCTAGGTCAGTCTGTTGAGATTTGAAGACATTTAGACTGTGGTATATTGACAGAAGTCATTTAACCATAGTAAATATGAAAAAGAGTGGAAAAACAAACAAGGCCAAGCCCACAGATCTAAGCCGGGTGAAGAATTTTCCAGAATGTGCACAGTTGTTTTCAAAGGCAAGATGGTTAATGTTCTTCAAAAGGATTGAAGGCTACCATGCAGAGGTGTCTTAAAAATTTGGTAAGTGCCTAGACAAAGACATAATGTCTTTTGACACCTTAAAGTTCAAATTAACTAAGGAATTAATAGCTGAGGCAACAGGGATCTTGGACGAGGGAGAGTTATGGTTTAAAAAGGTTCCATTCACCTTTAATGCTAAAAAATACTTGCTTCCTGGTGTGATTGTAGATTGAGGAAAAGGTGTTCCAATCCATAATTTTAAACCTAAATGGATTGAGCCCATTAAATTCTTGCAGAGCTATGTTACCTGTGAGGGTAGATATGCTTTTGTCTTCAAATATCACTTTTGGTTTCTCCGACATCTTAGTGATGAGTCTAAAATGAACTTACCATTCTTCTTTTTGAAAAGACTACAAAAGATGTTTTGTAGGGTTAGAGAGCACCAAGATCATACAAAGTAGTCTGTTTTTCATCATGGACACATCAAGCTTATCATAAGCACTGTATTGCAGAATAGGGAGAAGACTTGGGAGTATTTCATTTTTTGGTCAGGTTTCAAAACTAATCAAGAGGAACAGTCTCAAAGAAGACAAGTTGATAAAGGTCAAGCTTTGATTAAAAATATTAGGAAAAAGGTCAGAGTCAAGGATGAAGAAAATGCTAAACCAGAAGAAGTTCCAAACCAGGAAAATATAAACTCTTAATTTGAAGAGCAAGTTAATGAGAATGAAAGCAAGACTTTATAGTCAGAAATTAAAGAAGTTGAGCCTGTTGTGGATGTGGTACGTGCAAAATCAATTCAAGATGTTAAAGAAGAGATCAAGGAGAAAAAGAAAAGTCCTTTTTACAGTATTATCAGAGGAAGATGAAAAATATTTATTTGATGATGATAAAATTCCTGTTACTGATGAATGTAGGGTTTATGTTGAGCAAGAGCTTCACACTCATTGTGATAAGGAAGCAGTGTCAAAAAGGAAGAAAATTAAGGTAGTAGAGTTTCCTTCAATCATTCATCAAGGAAAGTCTCTCAAGATGTTGGGAGAGATGGCTCCAGTTTGGAGACCTAAAACAAGACCTAAGAACAAACTTAGACTAAACATGAAAAAGTTGTTGAATCCCAAATTGACTAAAGAAAAGGTTACACTAATAGAGGACTCATCTTCTGAAGAAAAAATGGATGATGGTGAAGATGGTAATAAAGATAAAAATCCAATTGAATCAAAAGGAAAATCTATCATGACTGATACCAAGATTTCTGATATATTTCTGGAGATTTGAAATCAAATGTTTCAAGAGCAGCAACAAAGTGAGCAAAAGAGTTCTTGTTTAGAGAAGAAGGAGATGGTTGAAGAAAAAGTTCCATGCAAAGTTGAAAGTGAATAACATCCAGGGTTTCCTGTGACATCCACAGAACTTATGGAAGAGGATGAGGAAATTTAAAGAAACTAAAAATCCCATGGACACTAGATGGGATGCAAACAATAGCAGGAGACAAGTGTATTGATTCAGAAAAAGAAAATCTACAAAGAAGTGTTAAGCAATACAAGTACCAGATTGAGTATATGAAGGAAACTAATGATGGGTTAGTTACAACAAACATAAAACTTAGAGAAGATTTGGAGGAAGTTAACAGCCATTATCAGGAGTTGATCACCGTTTCAAGAGAAGCATTGAAAAGGAAAAGGCAAATAGAAGGTCAATTCACAGTGTTAAAGCAAACCATCCAGGACCTACAACAGCATAATGAAGAGCTTACAAGGAATATTGGAGACATGGAGATAGATCAATTGAAGGCAAGAAGGAAGGCTCAAGCCTTGGAAGGAATTGCTTTACTAGCTGAAGCAGCTAAATATTTGTGAAGATTAGTCAAGAAAGTTAGTTATTAGTTACATTTGAAAAGTGATTTTATTTTTTGTAAAGAGGTTTTAAATTGAACTATTCGATAGGTAGTCTTAAAAACAGTTATAGTTCAGTTATTCAATTGATTTTGAAAAGTAAGATAAATGTAAGTCTAAAAGAGGACAGGGGTTTCGATTTTTTGCTGACAAGGGGAGGCTATTAGGCTGGTTTATGAGCTAAGTAAAGACGCTTATGTGTTTTTTGAGGACCGAGTTATGAAATATATGCACTATATGCCCTTCAGTTTATTGACTAGTTTCATTTATAACTTGTGTTAGTTACTCAACTCGTATATTCATTTCTTGTTTAATGTTTTTATTCTTGTAATGCTTGCCAACTATGGGTGAAATTTAGTGTTGTGTTTTCTGTTGGATTATGGTTTATATGTTATGCATCTCAGCCATTCAATACTCATGATTTAGTGTTTACTTTGGTTTTATGAATGTTTTCCCTCTTGTATTCAAACTGCTCAACCAAAAAAACCTTGAAAACCCTAAAAACCCTAAAAACCCTATTTTACTTTATTGAGATTATTGAGATTGTGTTGGCTTGTTCACTTGTAGTCTGGGAAAAATTTCTGGCACTAACATCTTTGGCGCCATTGCTGGGGAATGAAGTTCAAAACCTATTTTCCCTAGGATACTTATCATTTCACTGGTTTTGAGAGGTGAACTTAAACTAGCAAATCTTAAAGCCTACTTTTCACCAATTTTTCACAGGGGCTACTAAGGGAGTTGGAACAAGAAACATACCTAGTTCACCTTTACAACTAGGTGTTGCAAACCCAGAACATATTTTGAAAATAGCTAGGAAAATTAAAAGGTCTCAGTCATATCCAGCTTTATGCAGCCCTAATTAATTTGATCTACTGTCACCCCTTCCTCTTTCTGAGGAGGAAAAATAAAATCTATCTTGACAAATCGGTTGGCGACTCCACTAGTTCGAGATGCAGAGGCTGAATACCATGGAAGCCATTCTAGCTCGAAGGTTTCCACCTTTCAATTTTTTCGATGTTCCAGGTTTTCCAAATCCAGTACCTACTATGGATGTTTGGGGAGATTGTCTTCCATGGTTTAGAGAAAGCAAAGAGGATAATCCTTTAGATCACGTCATCAAATTTCATCAATATATGGTTCAGTTAAATATACAGCATGAAGATGTGCTCATGAAGATGTTCATGTATTCACTCAAGCAAGATGCACAAGAATGGTATTTTTCTCTTCCCGCTGCTAGCATTTCCTAACTGAAAGAATTCCGCACATGTTTTCAGAAACATTGTAAGTATGTGTTCTCAGCTGAATTTTTTTTTAAACATTGTGTCAGCAGGCTGATTTTTATAACACAATTTCTGATTCAAAAAATCATGATGATAAGTATAATCAAGGATTCAAAACATATCATGAAGTTGAAGTTTCAGAATTTGTTGAAGATAAGAGGTAACATTTTGAGATATTGTTGTCAAGGAAGAATTCCATGATCATTACGATAATCAAGTTGTTGTTTTAGGTCAAGTTGAAGATTATTCTAGTGATGAGATCAGCAGAGATAGTTTGGAATATTCTCATAATGATTTCAACAATCTTAATAATCATTTGTTCTAATCCTATTGAAGATCAATCTCTTGTTCAACAAACTGTTGGAAATCAATGTTGTGTTAAAGATCGGTTTTGTATTGAACAAAAATACGAACCTTCAGCATCATCATTCAAAATTTTCCGGAGTGCTCCTTGTTATGATGAAGAGATTAGGGTTCCAAGACAAGAATTATGTGATGAATTATATTCTATTCCTTTTTGTTTTGATACTAAAATCGATGAAAGCTAGGTTGTTCACAATTTTAACGTTATATCAGAAGTTTCTTATATCCATGGTTATGATAAATCTGGTGTTCAAGACCATTATGAAGATGCTCTAATTTTTAATAAATATGATGATGAAATTGAAAAGAAAGACCCAGAAATGTGTGAGGTGCGTGATATGGCACAATCTGATTAGCAGATTCAGGAATGCATTCAGTCCATTAACCTTGAACAGCCAAAGCCAATGCATGATAGTTATCCATTTGAAGACAGTGTGGAAAAGGAGGTTTAGCTTGTTGACATTATTGATGATACTGTCCAAAAAATTCTGAAGCAAATTCAGGCTGATCCTGATTTTTTTTATCGCCAATTCCTGATTGATATTCATGGAACAAAATATTCTTATAGACAACCTATATTTTTCATAGAACAGGAAGAGGTAACTTTTGGAAAATTTTATGATCCAGTGGCAGATTATTTAGAGTCAATACTAAGTTATAAATTTGCTATTTTAGAGACACCATTTGATGAAAGTGAGTATAAGTTGCTAGATCTTTGCTCTTCATGTTTTCCAATATTTCTGATCATATATATATTTGAAGTTGGAAACAAGTTTTGGTGGGTTGATGAAAGTTTTTCCTGGTTACATTGGAAATGGGATGACAATTTGATTCAATAAATGGAAGGTTCCTCAAAGAAATATATTTGATTTTCATTGTATATATCAGTGTGTGAAGGATTGAATAAAGACTCCATAGCCCAATGGATGTTTTGTAGAATAGCAAGAAATTTTGGTTACAGAAGGCACTGGTCTATAGGTTCTTGAAGCCTCACAAGGAGGACTTCATCTCACAGCAAGAGCCGGATGTTATAGCCTGTTTTTGTTTTCTATTTTTGAACCATTTGCTTGTCTTAAAAATATGATTTTTCTTATTGTTTTAAAGTTTTGACCTTGGTTTCTTTTAAAATATTTAGATTTTAGCCTTATGTTTATAGTTAATTTAATAGGTTTTCTTTTTAATTTTTGCTTTACTTAATTAATTTCATGATTTTTATGGGCTTATAGGATGTATGTATTTTTGCAAGATTCTAAAGAAATATCATAAGAAATTACTTAAATTTATTTACCAAAAAACAACACTTTGTTTGGAGTTTTGGTTAAAAAAATCATAAAACGGGGATTCCTGTAGCGCAAACCAGAAAACGTTACACAGGAGCGCTACATGAAAGTCGCGCAAGCTAAAATCATCATTTTTTGGTTCAATTTATTTGGGATGCTCATACCTGAGATGTCAATCACATTGTGTGATGGATTTGATATGTGTCTTTTGTAGTTTAATCACTAAGGCAGGTGGAATATCATCATGAGGTCGAAATCGTGGCCGTTTCTTGCAGAGAATATATAATAATGATAGTAGAGTATAATGAGACAAAGCTATTTGGGAGTATGTTTTTTATCTGAAGGACATGAAGAATCAGTGAAGATCATGGTGAGAAGATAGTGCTGAGAAATTGAGATTTTGAAACTGAACGAGAAATTAGGGCTTTCAGCAACGGCCGGTTGGAGTGGTCTAAGCGGTTAAAGACAGGTGGAGCATGCAATTCGACACCTGACCATGAAAATAACCATATTCCAGCACTAGAATTGATCATCTTAACAGGTAGTCCATGTGCCATTGCCATGGTTTTTCAAATTTGGGGCTTTTTTCTGTTAAATGACTAATAACAAGTTCGAAGGCATAATACTAGTCTTTGACCTAATACATGTTGAATGATGAATTATTAACCAATACATTTAAAGTATTCATCATTCAAACAGTGGAATTCAAAGTAGAGCTTGTTGGAGGTCCTTGTACTGTATTCTAGGTCAGTTTGTTGAGATTTGAAGACATTTAGACTGTGGTATATTGACAGAAGTTGTTTAACCATAGTAAATATGAAAAAGAGTGGAAAAACAAACAGGGTCGAGACCACAGATCTAAGCTGGGTGAATAATTTTCCAGAATGTGCACAGTTTTTTTCAAAGGCAGGATGGTTAATGTTCTTCAAAAGGATTGAAGGCTACCATGTAGAGGTGTCTTAGAAATTTGCTCAATGCCTAGACAAAGACATAGTGTATTTTGACACCTTAAAGTTCAAATTAACTAAGGAATTAATAGTTGAGCCAACATGGATCTTGGATGAGGGAGAGTTATGGTTTAAAAAGGTTCCATTCACCTTTAATGCTCAAAAATACTTGCTTCCTGGTGTGATTGCAGATTGAGGAAAAGGTGTTCCAATCCATAATTTTAAACCTGAATGGATTGAGCCCATTAAATTCTTGCAGAGCTATGTTACCTGTGAGGGTAGATATGATTTTGTCTTCAAATATCACTTTAGGTTTCTCCAACATCTTAGTGATGAGTCTAAAATGAACTTACCATTCTTCTTTCTGAAGAGACTACAAAAGATGTTTTGTAGGGTTAGAGAGCACCAAGATCATACAAAGCAGTCTGTTTTTCATCATGGACTCATCAAGCTTATCATAAGCACTATATTGCAGAATATGGAGAAGAGTTGGGAGTATTTCATTTTTTGGTCAGGTTTCAAAACTGATCAAGAGGAATAGTCTCAAAGAAGACAATTTGATAAAGGTCAAGCTTTGATTAAAAATCTTAGAAATAAGGTAACTATCAAGGATGAAGAAAATGTTAAACCAGAAGAAGTTCCAAACCAGGAAAATAGAAACTCTGAATTTGAACAGCAAGTTAATGAGAATGAAAGCAAGACTTTATAGTCGGAAATTAAAGAAGTTGAGCCTGTTGTCGATGTGGTACCTACAAAATCAATTCAAGATGTTATAGAAGAGACCGAGGAGCAAAAGAAAATTCCTATTACAGTATTATCAGAGGAAGATGAAAAATATTTATTTGATGATGGTAAAATTCCTGTTACTAATGAATCTAGGGTTTATGCTAAGCAAGAGCTTCACACTCATTGTGATAAGGAAGCAGTGTCAAAAAGGAAGAAAATGAAGGTAGTAGAGTTTGCTACAATCATTCATCAAGGAAAGACTCTCAAGATGTTGGGAGAGATGGCTCTATTTTGGAGACCTAAAACAAGACCTAAGAACAAACTTAGACTAAACATGAAAAAGTTGTTGAATCCCAAATTGACTAAAGAAAAGGTTACACTAATAGAGGACTCATCTTTTGAAGACAAATTGGATGATGGTGAAGATGGCAATAAAGATAAAAAGCCAATTGAATCAAAAGGAAAATCTGTCACGACTGATACCAAGATTTCTGATATATTTTTGGAGATTCGAAATCAAATGTTCCAAGAGCAGCAAAAAAGTGAGGAAAAGAGTGCTTGTTTAGAGAAGAAGGAGATGGTTAAAGAAAAAGTTCCATGCAAAGCTGAAAGTGAAGAACATCCAGGGTTTCCTGTGACATCCACAGAACTTATCGAAGAGGATGAGGAAATTTAAATAAACTAAAAATCCCATGGACACCAGATGGGATGCAAACAATAGCAAGAGACAAGTGTATTGATTCAGAAAAAGAAAATCTACAAAGAAGTGTAAAGCAATACAAGTACCAGATTGAGTATATGTAGGAAACTAATGATGGGCTAGTTACAACAAATAGGAAACTTAGAGAAGATTTGGAGGAAGTTAATAGCCATTATCAAGAGTTGATCACAGTTTCAAGAGAAGCATTGAAAAGGAAAAGGGAAATAGAAGGTCAATTCACAATGTTAAAGAAAAACATCCAGGACCTGCAACAGCATAATGAAGAGCTTACAAGGAAGATTGTAGACATGGAGATAGATCAATTGAAAGCAAGAAGCAAAGCTCAAGCCTTGGAAGGAATTTCTTTACTAGATGAAGCAGGTAAATATTTGTGAAGATTAGTCAAGAAAGTTAGTTATTAGTTAAGTTTGAAAAGTTATTTTATTTTTTGTAAAGAGGTTTTAAATTCAACTATTCAATAGGTAGTCTTAAAAACAGTTATAGTTCAGTTATTCAACTGATTTTCAAAAGTAAGATAAATGTAAGTTTGAAAGAGGACAGGGGGTTCGATTTTGTGCTGACAAGGGGAGGCTATCAAGATGGTTTATGAGCTATGTAAGGACTCTTATGTGTTTCTTGAGGACTGAATTATGAAATATATGCACTATATGCCCTTCAGTTTATTGACTGGTTTCATTTATAACTTGTGTTAGTTACTCAGCTGGTATATTCATTTCTTGTTTAATGTTTTTATTTTTGGAATGCTTACCAATTGTGGGTGAAATTCAGTATTGTGTTTTCTGTTGGATTATGGTTTATATGTTATGCATCTTAGCCATTCAATGCTCATGATTTAGTGTTTACATTGGTTTGATGAATGTTTCCCCTCTTGTCTTCAAACTGCTCAACCAAAAAAACCTTGAAAACCCTAAAAACCCTATTTTACTTTATTGAGATTATTGAGATTGTGTTGGCTTGTTCTCTTGTAGTCTGGGAACAATTTCTGGCACTAACATCTTTGGCGCCATTGCTGGGGAATGGAGTTGAAAACTTATTTTCCCTGGGATACTTATCATTTCACTGGTTTTGAGAGGTGAACTTAAACCCGCAAATATTAAAGACTACTTTTCACCGGTTTTTCACAGTGGCTACTAAGGGAGTTGGAACTAGAAACAGACCTAGTTCACCTTTACAGTTGGGTGTTGCAGACTCAGAACAGATTTTGAAAACAGTTGGGAAAATTAAAAGGTCTCAGTCATCTCCAGCTTTATGTAGCCCTAATTAATTTGACCTACTGTCACCCCTTCGTCTTTTTGAGGAGGAAAAATAAAATCTATCTTGACAAACCGGTTGGCGACTCCACTAGTTCAAGATGCAGATGCCGAAGTCCATGGAAGCCATTCTGGCTTGAAGGTTTGCACCTTTGAATTTTTGCAATGTTCCAGGTTTTCCAAATCCAATACCTACTATGGATGTTTGGGGAGATTGTCTTCCACGGTTTAGAGAAAGCAAAGAGGATAATCCTTCTGAGAAAGCAAAGAGGATAATCCTTCTGATCACCTCATTAGATTTCATCAATATATGGTTCAGTTAAATATACAGCATGAAGATGTGGTCATGAATATGTTCATGTATTCACTTGAGCAAGATGCACAAGAACGGTATTTTTCTCTTCCCACTGCTAGCATTTCCTCACTGAAAGAATTCCACACATGTTTTTGGAAACATTGTAAGTATGTGTTCTCAGCTGAATTTTTTTTTAAAGATTGTTGTCAGCAGGATGATTTTTATAACACAATTTCTGATTCAAAAAATTATGATGATAAGTATAATCAAGGATTCAAAACATATCATGAAGAAGTTGAAGTTTCAGAATTTGTTGAAGATGAAGAGGTAGCATTTTGAGATATTGTTGTCAAGGAAGAATTCCATGATCGTTACGATAATCAAGTTGTTGTTTTAGGTCAGGTTGAAGATTATTCTAGTGATGAGATCAGCACAGATAGTTTGAAATATTCTCCTAATGATTTCAACAATCTTAATAATCATTTGAATGCTAATCCTGTTGAAGATCAATCTCTTGTTCAACAAACTGTTGGAAATCAATGTTGTGTTAAAGATCAATTTTGTATTAAAGAAAACTACGAACCTTCAACATCATCATTCGAAATTTCCCAGAATGGTCCTCATTATGATGAACAGATTAGGGTTCCAAGACAAGAATTATGTGATGAATTATATTCTATTCCTTTTTGTTTTGATACTAAAATCAATTAAAGCCAGGCTGTTCACAATTTTAACGTTATATCAGAAGTTTCTTATATTCATGGTTATGATAAATCTGTTGTTCAAAACCATTATGAAGATGCTCTAATTTTTAATAAATATGATGATGAAATTGAAAAGAAACACCCAGAAGTGTGTGAGCTGTGTGGTATGGCACAATCTGATTAGTAGATTCAGGAATGCATTTAGTCCATTATCCTTGAACAGCCAAATCCAATGCATGATAGTTATCCATTTGAAGATAGTGTGGAAAAGGAGGTTCAGCTTGTTGACATTATTGATGATACTGTCCAAAAAAATTCTGAAGCAAATTCAGGCTGATCCTGATGTTTTTTATCGCCAATTCCTGACTAAAATTCATGGAACAAAATATTCTTATGGACAGCCTATCTTTTTCATAGAACAGGAAGTGGTAACTTTTGGAAATTTTTATGATCCAGTGGCAGATTATTTAGAGTCAATACTAAGTTATAAATATGTTATTTTAGAGACACCATTTGATGAAAGTGAGTATAAGTTGCTAGATCTTTGCTCTTCATGTTTTCCAAAATTTCTGATTATATATATATTCGGGGTTGGAAACAGGTTTTGGTGGGTTGATGAAATTTTTTCCTGGTTACATTGGAAATGGGATTACAATTTGATTCAGTAAATGGAAGGTTCCTCAAAGAAAGATATTTTATTTTCATTGTATATATCAGTGTGTGAAGTATTGAATAAAGACTCCATAGCCCAATGGATTTTTTTCAGAATATAAGGCAGTTTGGTTACAGAAGGCACTAGTCTACAGGTTCTTGAAGCCTCACAGGGAGGACTTCATCCCGCAGCAGGAGCCAGATGTTATAGCCTGTTTTTGTTTTCTATTTTTGAACCATTTGCTTGTCTTAAAAATATGATTTTTCTTATTGTTTTAAAGTTTTGACCTTGGTTTCTTTTAAAATATTTTGATTTTAGTCGTATGTTTATAGTTGATTTAACAGGTTTTCTTTTTAATTTTTGCTTTACTTAATTAATTTCATGGTTTTTATGGGCTTATAGGATGTATATATTTCTGCAAGGTTCTAAAGAAATATCAAAATTCCTTACTTAAATTTATTTACCAAAAAACAACACTTTGTTTGTTTTTTTGGTTAAAAAAATCATAAAACAGGAATTCTTGTAGCGCAAACCAGAAAAAGTTATACAGGAGCGCTACAAGAAAGTCGCACAAGCTAAAATCATCATTTTTTGGTTCAATTTATTCGGGATTCTCATACCTGAGATGTCAATCACATTGTTTGATGGATTTGATACATGTCTTTTGTAGTTTAATCACTGAGGCAAGTGGAATATTATCATGAGGGCAAAATTGTGGCGGTTTCTTACAGAGTAGATATAATAATGATAGCAGAGTATAATGAGACAAAGCTATTTGGGAGTGTGTTTTTTATCTGAAGGACATGAAGAATCTGTGAAGATAGTGGTGAGAAGATAGTGCTAAGAAATCAAGATTTTGAAACTGAACGAGAAATTAGGGCTTTCAGCAGCGGAAACTTAGAGAAGATTTGGAGGAAGTTAACAACCATTATCAGGAGTTGATCATGGTTTCAAGAGAAGCATTGAAAAGGAAAAGGCAAACAGAAGGTCAATTCACAGTGTTAAAGTAAACCATTCAGGACCTGCAACAACATAATGAAGAGTTTACAAGGAAGATTGCAGACATGGAGATAGATCAATTGAAGGCAAGAAGGAAAGCTCAAGCCTTGGAAGGAATTGCTTTATGAGATGAAGCAGCTAAATATTTGTGAAGATTAGTCAAGAAAGCTAGTTATTAGTTAAGTTTGAAAAGTTATTTTATTTTTTGTAAAGAGGTTTTATATTGAACTATTCGATAGGTAGTCTTAAAAACATTTATAGTTCAATTATTCAATTGATTTTCAAAAGTAAGATAAATGTAAGTTTGAAAGAGGACAGCGGGTTCGATTTTTTGCTAACAAGGGGAGGCTATCAAGCTGGTTTATGAGCTAAGTAAAGACTCTTATGTGTTTTTTGAGGACTGAATTATGAAATATATGCACTATATGCCCTTCAATTTATTAACTGGTTTCATTTATAACTTGTGTTAGTTACTCAACTAGTATATTCATTTCTTGTTTAATGTTTTTATGCTTGGAATGCTTGCCAACTGTGGGTGAAATTTAGTATTGTGTTTTTGGTTGGATTATGGTTTATATGTTATGCATTTCAGCCATTCAATTCTCATGCTTTAGTGTTTACTTTTGTTTTATGAATGTTTTACCTCTTGTCTTCAAACTGCTGAACCAAAAAAACCTTGCAAACCCTAAAAACCCTATTTTACTTTATTGAGATTATTGAGATTGTGTTTGCTTGTTCTCTTGTAGTCTGGGAACAATTTCTGGCACTAACAGGATGCACTAAGTTACTAACAACAATTGGATGAGGTGTACGCATTTTTGGATGGACTCTAAGAAATTAATATATATTTGAGTAAAATTGTTTGGACAGAGTAGTCATTGACTGCTATTGGTGGCTTTCTAAACTAACCAACTCTTAGCCACATTATCTTAGACATTGTCTCCTCATTTTCCTTCCAAATTGATTCATGTTTTTGAATTTCAAGGCTATTTGCTTAATTCTTAGTTTTGTCCATTTTCTATCTTGATTTTCTATTCCTACTATTTCCTATGGTAAAAATCCTATATGGAACCCTTTTATTGCCCATATTATTTGAAAACTATTGTATCTTACCCCTCTTCATGTTGAGTCTTCTCATAATCTTTCTCTTGCTAAATTTCTGTTGTGATTGTGTTTCTAGATTCAACTATGGTTCTAATCTTTTCTCATATAAGTTTTTTTTCTTTCTTGGTAAGGCTCGTTAGGAATCACATCATAAAATTAGAAACTTGTAGAAAAAATGCCCAAAATAATAATCTATAACTAGAAAAGAAGAGAGAAAACAAAACCCTAAATAGATTAATTATTCTTTATTCACCAATCAAGATATTTATACAAATTTACAAATGATCCATCTCCATTTATTTAATAGTCAACTTTAACCACTTAGGAATCAACTCATATAATACCAATATTAAGTAAAAACAACCTGCATGTATCCCAAATATTACTTTGCTTTTGTTTATTTATATCCATTAACTGTGTTCTATAGTAATGTGTCATCATGGAGAGGTGTGCTCATGGATATGGTTTTCCCATGGAGATGGTCTTGCCATGGAGATGGCATGCCCATGTGCCATATCATTTCCTCAACTTGGGCTTCATCTTCTAGTTGTATATCTTCCATGGTTAGAGAAGAATCATTTTATGTCAAGATCAGGTTGAATGACTTCTTTATCATTTTTTATATTTGTTTTCCACTCTATGCTTGTAGACTCTCGATCCTTTACTTTTGGGCCTGAACTTTCTAGCAGTTGGATGTTAGGCTTGTTGCACACCCTTTATTTAAAATAAATATTCATTTCATCAACGACCTTTTTCTAGACATGATATGTAAAAGGACATAATAACGAAGTGGATTAACATCTTTCCTTTTACATGTCTAAAATATACACAAATCCCAATATACTTGCCTGCTCTATTTTCTTGGTCTCATGTGATCACTAATAAAATGACTTTGAAAAATTGGTTGCTACTATTTAATATTAAATAAATATAATAAACTTACAAAAACATAGCATTGATCTATCTTAAACCTGGATTTTTAAGCACATGAAGTTTGCATACGGTTTTCTTAATCACTAAGTGTTTAATAGATGCCAAGAAATAAAGCTAGGATGATATTCTTCCTTGACATTTGGAGTTGGTAGTATTTAAAACTTGTTATACATAGTAGGTGAAATTGCAAAGAACAATGTATGGATTGTAAAGTATGTCGAGCACCATCAGTTGGTTAGCATTTATAATGGTTTCTTGTTAAGGATTTTGTTGTAAATTAAATGAGTCTAAGGGAGGTATTTCACAATACCCTTCCTTTATGATTCACTGAAATTGTGAAGAGCATACTTGGAGTGAAAGAGTATTTAGGTCCCTTAATGTGTGCAAGTGAGAGAACACATGTGATGAAAGAAAATGGTATTGTTGCAATTAAGTATAGTGCTCAAAACAAAATGATGTAAAGTGTAACTTGATCTATAAACAAACTAATGATGCTTGCAAAAATAAATGCTAAGTGTGTAATGGAGGTATTTCACCCTTCACTCCCTTTTTTTATTCACATAAATCATGAAGAGCATACTTGGGGAATGGAAGGGTCTTTAGGTCCTTGCTTGTGTGAAAAAAGTGGATTATACACTACTTTGAACTAAAGATGTTAGAGTAAAATAAAAGAACCATAAAATGTCATGAATACTAGTGGAAACAATGAGGTCCTTTGGGACCCTCAATAGTGGTTACCTAAGTGGATTTTGCAGGGATGACCCCTTTTATTCCTAGTCTTATTCTAGGTGGGATAATTACTACAGGAACAAGTAACCATTGTATGCTAATTAATTCTGATTTCATTAATGGGAAGCTATTGGGATACAAATTGTTGAGTGAACATATAAAAAGAGAATAAAGAATAGGTAGTGTGAAATAAAATTTATAGTTGCACTACAACATGGAAGAGACACTCAATGGTGCGCTATAGCACGAGAACAGTGAAATAAACACATCATTGATTCGGGCCAGACAAACCGTGTGGATGGAAGTATGTTAAAATGCACTGTCTATGTGTCTGTTGAAGATGAAAACGTGTTGTCAGCGTGCTAGAGACACCAGGAAGCACACTACTAGTAAAATGGCTTAACCGGTTGATTGGAAGCCAAATTCCTGGGATGAGATGGATGGTCCTCTTTACCTACAAAGAAAAGGACACCCAAAATCAAACATTATACAAACAACAACCTAAATAAAGAGAAATAAAAAAAATGAAGTGGAGTCACCATTAATACGGTTATGGGAAATATTGCACATGGGTGCCTTCCCACTTTGGTATGGGGTGCCTTCTAGGATGCAACAAGGGATTAGTAATTAGCGCCTATTGGTGGTGGTGGATTGTGACCCAAGTGATACTACATAAGATTATTAATGGAAAACAAATTAAAACCAAGAAAATGATAACAAAACTAAATAAAGTGACAAAGGGAATAGAGGATGCAAACTCCAACAACCAATGTGATCCAAATCACTTGTATATTTCTCAATAGCCAAGCTAGTACACCACCTTGGAGATGTGAGCTCCAAAAGGAGGAAATAAATCTTCCTAAGGGAGGCCTTTCTTTTCCAAACTTGTTTCCAAAATGGTTAAGGAACCAAATGGAAAGAAATTCCCCCCCTTGAGGGAAAGAGGCAAGGGAGCTATGGTGAATGCTTGACAAGAGGGAAGAGGTGAGATAAGATAGAGCTCAATCATAATTTCAGAAAAGTAACCTTACGAAAAATTCTTCTTTCAATAAGAATGACCATGGATTTATTTTATAGGCCAAGGGGTGGCCAAGAGATGGAAAGATCATAGTGTGAAACCAATAATCCATGTTTTGGCTCCAAATTACACCAGGAGGCCATTTAAGGGAACTAGGGGTGTGGATGGTGAAAATTTGAATTCATTTGAGTAAGTGGAGCTTTAATGATCCTTCAATGCATCATTGGTGGGTTAGATCTCACAGTTTTTGCCAGTCACGCAGATCTCGAATGGAAATTCACGCTGCAACACAGGTGTTGTTCTGGAGGTGCACGATGTAGCACGTATAAACATAGTTTAACCCATGATATTGTGGGATTTGGTTGCTTTAGTGGAATTTTGGACTCAATATTCTCTTTGGATATTGTGAATATGTATTCAATTGGATTCATGTATGTTGATGACGCTTTATCATGTGAATCACGAAATTGTCACAGGTTGGCGATTTTTTTATGATAATGGTTTACATTGAAAACATGTTATCATGACATACTTGTTTCTAACAAATGTACCTAACAAAAAGACACCTACTATTGGGCATAAAATCTTTAGACAACGTAAAACTTCTTTTTCAAATTAATGCATGCCACCTTATATTGCACCTGATAACATTAGGAAACATGACACAATTTTTGTTATCGGGGATTTGACTCCTTTGGAATAAGGTATTGTTAATTAATTATGCATTTATTTTGTTCAAATTCATTAACTTGGATACAAAATATCTTGGATTGGTTTAATTAGCACAATCAACAATGTACTTGATAAGGTGGGTTGTCATCACCATGAATTACCTTGAGATTGCAATGATTCCATGATAGTTGCGATATTATTGAAAAGGAAATCGAAATACAAAAATGCATACTTATCAAGCAATGTTAGATCAATGGTTATAATGCTTTTCATTTACAAGTTGTGTAGAATACCACTATATAGACACAAATCCATTATTATTAATACAGATTGGAAAATTGTCTTTGAAAACAATGTCCAAATTGAAATTGGCATTAAAAATGCTTCTGGACTTATTAATCATTGTAGATGGCAATGCATTAGAACCCATAATTGAAATAATTATCCAATATCCATGGTTTCTTGAACCATTCACAATTGAATGAAATGTAGGAATGATATAATAAGTTGTATTTAAGGTCTTTGAGAGCTTCCACTGATCCTTACCCATTAACGTTTACTTCTACTTCCTTTAAAACAAGGAAAGTGTATTCCTTTTCAATATTAGTTTTCCCTACCACGTCAGAGGGTGTCTTGGTTTGTTGAAAATATTGAGTGTTAAATTCCTTGGGTTTAGTAGCCTCTTTAAACTTGTCATGGAGTATACTCAAACATGTTGTAGAATTCAAAGCCACTACTTCTACACTTAACATATCAAATTCATCATAAATTGGTATACTGTTGAAAATTTCTATGGATGTTGGTTCAAGAACATGCTTTTCATTTCCACTATCATTAAAACAATTATTTATTTGATCATCATGGACAATTTCTTTGGTAGAAAACTCATCATGGTAGCTATAAATAGAAACATATTCATGAGTGTATTGATTCAAATAATATTTAACTAGGAGTTTTGGTAACTCATCACCATCTTACTCTTTGAAAATTGGATTCTCGTAGGAGAATTAATTTCCAATTAGTTGGACCGTTGGTTCCTTTACTAGTTATTTAGAACTTGTCTCTTCTTCTAATAGATAGTCGTGATTTTTTAACTCATATAGATTACATAAACATTCTTTTGAGATATAATTATGAAGAAAAGATAACAATAATCCATAATTACTTAGCTTGTTGTTTTGTGACTCAAGCATAATTCTGTCAAATTTTATATATATAGTCTTTTGGGTAAGGAGAAGACCTACATTCTCAAAATAAAATAAAAAATCTACGATGGAATGGATAGTTCCCAAAAACTTGAATAATCTTAAAGGATTCTTAGGATAAACGAGATATTACCTCAAGTTTGTCAAGAACTATAGTCAAATAGAAACACCTCTAACAATGTTAATGAAAAATGAGGCATTTTATTAGACACAAGAAGCAACCAAATATTTTGAAAAGCTTAAAGAGACTATGTGTACAACTCCTTTACTAGCCACACTTGACTTCAAAAAATTATTTATTGTGGAGTGTGATAACTTAGGACATGGAATTGGTGCAATTTTAAGGCAATAAGGCCCCTTATATTTGAAATATTCCACATTTTAAGGGAAAAAAGAACTCACACCAATTTATGAAAAACAAATGTTGGTAATACTGCATGTAGTTAATAAATGATGCCCTTACCTAATAGGAAGATACTTCAAGATAATAAAATATCATGATAGTATTAAGTACTTCTTGGAATCATGGCTATATTCAAAATAGAAATACAAATGCGTTAGAAACATGTTGGGTTATGACTTTGAAATTATTTACAAGAAAGGAAACAAAATGTGGTGGAAGATGCACTTTCATTAAAATAAGAAGATGTAGAGGGATTTATAGGTGTTATTTTCATCATGCAATTTGATTGGGTGGAAGAAGCAAGAATATAATGGGTACATGATCATAAGGCATGAAATATCATTCAACAACTATAACAACACCCTAGTGCATTAGAAAAAATGTGTATAAGAATGATTTGCAACAATATTAGGATCACATATATCTATTTAAGGGTTTCCTACTCAAATATAAGTTCCTTTTGCAATCACACACTTCTCCTATAGGAGCAAATTCATTGTTCTTGAAAACATTCCATGAGATCAGAACAATTTTTATTGGGAAGGTATTATATATGATTAAATATGATGTTCAAAAGTTTGTGGTATAATTTTTGGTTTCCCAATAGAATAAGGGAGATACAATAAAGACACTAGATCTTCTACAACCATTAACCATACCAAGTCAACATTGCAAAGAGATCCCAATAGATTTTATCATATCAATTAAAGTATGAACGAAAGAATGCCATGATGGTAGTGGTGGATCAACTCAAAATGTATGTCCATTTTTGCACTTTTTCTCATCCTTTTAAAGCAAGTATAATAGTTGCATAATTCATGAAAAATAGTTCAAAAGCTACAAGGTATCCTTAATATTATTGTAAGTGACAGAGATCCAATTTCACTGGTGATTTTTGGATAGAAATATTTTCTTCTTTGGGTATTTAATTGGCTTATATTCTCTTACAATCCTCAATATCCGATGGGTAAACTAAGATTGTGAATAAATGTCTAGAAGGGTATATATATATATATATATATATATATATATATATATATANTAATCAACTTCTTCCCATATTAAACATGATTGTAGCAAAAAGATAATACTACTTAAAAATTGCCCAGGCCCCCAACTATCTCTTATCATTGAAAAACTTCACTACTTCCCCAACCCATAGAATCAAGCTAAAAGAGATCAGACTAGCTTCTAAAGAAGCTTGAACATAGCCTATTTGTCACCCATTATTACAGTCATAACCCCCCATAGACTTAGACCCCGTATGATCCAGAAACCCTGAAGGATCATTTACCACACAGTAACGAGATAATCAAGGCATCATCCAAAAAATACTGACATCCAAAAACCCACCACCATCTTGTGAAATTCCAGAGAACCAAAATAAAGCTATAAATAACAATTCTTGAAGAGACACATAAGCTAGATGACATACATAAGATTATACAGCACATAACAGTTCAGAAGATCACCAGATGTGATGTACCCAGTTAGAAGGAAGAAAAAATCCATCCATAAGAACATACCACTCTTTATCCGATAAAACATATAAGAGAACAAGAGAAGAGCCAAGATGATGAGCATCAGAAAGCTCCAAAAAGAACCAAAATCATAAAAGACCATTGGCCATCATATCAACATTACAACAAAATATAGGATAAGTCCCGACCACTGCTCTAAGTAGTTCCAGGAAAATCTGGTTTTGCTACACCAGGAATCGATGGAGCAAGGTATTGAAAACCTAGACAGGAAATCAAGAAATCAACTTTATCTTCAACACGCTAAATTGAAGCTTCAACATATTGAATTGAGGTAGAGATGGTAGTCTTCCATGGGTCTGGAGAAGGACCACCTGAGTCATTAGTCTGATGGTCTGACTCAAACCTTCCCACCAACTTTTTCATAACCTAGAACATGACTACCGATTTTTCATAAAGGCTCGTATGCCCCATAGTATGACCAGGGTCCAAAATCCACTCCTTCACCTTCTTACATTCCTCTTTCAGTTTTTTATTATCAAGTTTGGCCCACAAGTTCCGCTCAGTCACAGAGATGCGATTCTGGATCTCCTGAGGAAGTTCTAATTCAAACATTCAGGAATCCCATAATGCCTGATGTTGCTCTTGGGATGCTGGCTCATGGGAGTCTGAGAATGATTGCATCCACTTGCCCTTGCCTTTATCATCCATCCTGATAAACCAGATATTACCCATCAACACCCTAACAAGACGATCACAGAAATTCAGAGAAAGAATGCATGATGTGCTGCTGATAGTAATTTAACCACACTGCGCCATAATATATATCCTAATACCAGTTCTCGTCATGATGAGTACGTCCCAAAAAACACACAACACAATCCCCGCCAAGGATCACTGATTAGACTCACCATTAACACACATCACCTAAAAACCACCTGATAGGACAAGATTCGTACCAACTTCCATCAGACATATGAAAGCATATGCACAAACCATCATATATAAATCTCGCATCTGTTCATAACCATTAAATCAGAGATAACAGTCATGAAGCACCACGTGCTAGAGAGATTTTGTGCCAACACTATAACTATTTCCGACCCGCCATCTGGATGCAAGTACGATCGCGTTTGATGAGATCTTGACACTAGGTACGGGCTATCATGTTTGGAAGCAAGTTCCAATCACTTGCTCTCAAATTTTTACACATGCCTACCCCCAAATTAGCCATATTATCTGCCACCTTGTTGCCATTCCTTCTTGCATGTGTGAAATGGATAACATTACCATTAATGAGACATGTCTTGAGGGCAGCGATTCTACTTTCCAAGTGCCAAGAGGATGAGACCTTGGTACTTTGAGAGCCATTTTGCAATTTGGAAGCCAAGAGAATAATCATCTGAGAGTCACCTTCCGCTATAATAGGCTTGTGAAAATTCTCAATGACCCATTCTAGACCTTGAATCAATCCTTCAATCTCTGCAGTGTTGTTAGTATCAATTCCCAGGAAACCATATCCGAAACTAAGCATTTTACCACTGTGGTCATGGATAATAAATCCATACCCCGCCTTTCTAGGATTACCCTTTGAATCTCAGTCAAAATTTAGTTTGGGGAAACCAGTTGGCAGAGGACTCTAGAAGTCTGGGATTTGAATGACTGGAAGAGTTTTAGGGTTAACCGGAGCAGGATTCACACAATTTTTTAGACCCCAATCTGCCAGGATTTGCACTTCCATCCCTACTAACTCCGAATCATTTTTGTCCCAGCTGGATAGAAGGATTGTTTCCTTAATTTTGGACACCAAACAATGCCAAATGATCAGCAAAGACGAATCCCTGGAACAAAAAATTCTGGCATTTCCCTCATTCCAGATTGCCCATATCAAAAGATTGGGGAAGATGTCCCAAATATGGTTCAAGAGCTGACTCAGGAAAGGATTTTTAGGCCAATGAATCAAGGTTCCCATTGGGTATTTCTGAATTCGATTAGAACAATGAAAAAGCATAGATCCATGATCCCATAGATCAGCCGAAAATGGACAAGCATCCAGAAGATACGATGTTGTTTCCTCCACTTGCTAGCATAGAGGACACTAGTAAGGACCATACAACCCAAGCTGTTTTAAGTTTTCCCCAGTTAAGATTCTTTTATGAATAAGTATCCAACTAAATTTTTTTATTTTGGGCCATAGCTATTTTCCCTATAGGTTACTCCATGTTTTATTGGCTGGGTTTTCAGAATCCTGAAAAGAAGGTGGTAGGCTTCTTTAAGAGAAAAAAAACCCTTCGGTAAATAACCCCAGTGGAGTTTGTCATTGCCTTCTTGTCTTCAAATACATCTCATAGCAAGTTCTTCCTGAAGCCAGGAACATTCTGAGGAAGAGCCTAGTCATTCCAACCAATTATGAGGCACCCAAGGCCGAGTGAAAGAGCTAGGAGTCTGGTGCCCATATAGGTCCACCACTTTACAGAAACCTCTATTAATGCATTTAGCTTGGAGTTTTGGACATTTACCCACTCGTTCCAAATAAGGTAGTTGTTTCCATGCATCCTCTCAAAAGTGAGTAGTTTTACCATCACAAATTTCCCAGAAACAATGGTGCTAAATCAAACTATGACCTGCCCAGGCCATTTTCCATATATGAGAGCCAAATTTCTCCTTGGAAAAATGAATTAATTCTCGAAAATTCCAGTTGGGAGCATATTTATCTAACCATAATTTAGCCCAGGGTTCCTGGGAATGAGTTAGCCAACGACACCAAAGCTTAGCTCCAGCAATTAAACCCGTTTTTTCTGCATCTCTGAGACCCAAACCACCCCGAGATTTAGGTTTACAGATAGTATCTCAATTAACCAAT
The DNA here is from genome assembly GCA_001517045.1 of Pseudotsuga menziesii. Taxonomy (NCBI): domain Eukaryota; kingdom Viridiplantae; phylum Streptophyta; class Pinopsida; order Pinales; family Pinaceae; genus Pseudotsuga; species Pseudotsuga menziesii. The sequence continues at coordinate 49,529 of LPNX010145237.1, forward strand.
GCCAATTTGTGAGAGTATTGAGCACCACTCCACAGGAACTTCCACTGGATATTCCTCAAATATCAAAGGATAGATTTAGGATCCAGCATAGTTGAAAACATATATGTAGGAATTTCCTGAAGAACCGATTTGACTAGAACCAAACAGCTCTGCAAATTCAGATATTTCAAAGTCCAATTGCTCAACCGTTTCTTGACTTTATCCTATAGTTCAATCCAAGATATTTTCTTAGACTGAGAGTTTATAAGAGGAGTTCCGAGAAAAGTAGAAGGAAGAAAACTCTTAGAAAAACCTAAGATACGGAGAATATTATGACGAGTAATACGAGGAGTATAAAAGAAATAGACCTGGGATTTTTTAGCATTGACTTCTAATCCAGAAGTGAGGCCAAACTGAGCTAGGCATGTTCAAAAGCTGGTAGCTTCTTGGATAGAGGAATAACCCATCAACATAGTATCATCGACAAACTATTGGTGGGAATGACTGGCCCTAGCTTGGGTGCCCCTTAAACCTATAATAGAATTGGCTTCCTGTTGCAGCTGCAACATTTTCCCAAAATTCAAAAAATTTTGGGACCCTCCTTTTATTTATTTTTTGCTCAGCTCTTTGTTTTTGTTTGATGTTTGCTCAAGAATTACTTTTATGCCAGCGATGTTGTATGGTTTGTATCGATTTTGCACTGTCGTCGGAAGTGTTTTAGACTATTGAGTCGGAAGTCCAGTTATCTCCACACCCACCGTTACAGAGAAGAACGTGAGATCAAGACCGATCCAAGGGTTATTGGTTTTTGATGCGCTTTATTTGTCTGTGGTTGTATTAAGATCCCGTCGGAATGCGTGTCTCTACGTTTTCCACCATTGTGGAGAAGGTATTGCTAAGCTTCCCAATGGTTGCATTTTCTTCTTTTTATTCTCGTTGTTTTAATTCATAGATCCTTAAGCTTTCAGCTTCCGTCATTGCAGCTTTGGAAAGCACTATCCCTCTGATGTAGTTTGTTTGTTTTCTGCTTGACCGATGTTTGGTTTTCGCCGAAGTCATGTTTATTTTTTTCCCCCGATTTTGATTGGTTTGAGGAAATCGGTGCCTTTATGGTTTCCACCATTGCAGCTCTTCAACCATCTATTGATCTGAGGCCTTAGTCGTGCGAGCTCTGATGCGAGTTTTGATTTGTTTCTCTACTGATTCCATTGCGGCTCTCCTAACCATTTCATCATCCGCCGTTGTGGAGGCGATATTGACAGGATCGCCGATCCCGTAGCCGTTCCGTCTCCCGATTGTTTTATTCTTTCCCGCCGATTATGTGTTGACCACGACGTATATATTGGGGTTGGGGTTTATTATTTTCTTTTAATTGTTATTCTATGAATTGCTCATGCTATCGTTATTTCTCGAGCAAACCAATGTACTCACTGTCGGTACCTCGCTCCTAGGTGGCTCCACCATGGAGGTTTGCAGTTTTTTCTCGACCAGTCGCGCAACACATTGCCAAATAGGCCTTGATTCCCATTTAATTTTTCCATTCGATTGGTTGGACTGAGTTTTTCGCGCTTAGTTAATTCCCTGTCTGCAGTTAATGGATACCTAGCTTTCCATTTTTAGTGCACATATATAATTTATATGGGTGGTATGGCTGCCCGGTGGGGGGTTTTGTTTTGCTTGATGATTGAGTCCGCGGCTGTTATGAGCTTGCAGCCCGCACTCGACTGTCTGGGGAACCGGTGCAGACGGCCGTTACCCTGTCCACACCATTTTCCCCCAATCTGTGTTTGGTCATCTAGGGAGGGTAGTACCCTGTTTAGTTGTAGGAGGGGGGGCACTCCTTGTTTATTTCAGAGATTCTGGGGTTGTGGTTTCCTAGCACGCATGGTCACTCACATTTTCTTGTAGGCTAGGGTAGCATTTTGAAGTTACGCCCTGCGTAGAATGAGATTGGTGAATTTGAACACGAGCCACAGACCAAATTAGGGTTCATAATGCATTATCTATTCAGATCTTGATGCGAGTGCCCTTTGCAAGGGGTAGCTTCCTCTTGTTCTCCACGTCCAAGCCGAATGTATCAAATATTTAGAGGCACCGCCCCATCACCTTATGTTCTCTTTGTTCAGTCGCTTTGCTATCTATCATTACCACCAACCTCAAGCCTACAGTGAGTTAAGTGCACTATCACAATGTAGTATCCTGCACATGGGATTAGGCATCTTATTTTTTGTGTAACGATTTAGTTCGTAGCATCGAGAGGAATTTTTTTTTTCTTCATTAAGAAAAGCCATGATATTCTAAGTTGATTTTGCAAATGTTGATCGTGAGCTGGTTTTAGCCTTTTGGCAGATTGATTTTATGCAGGAACATTTGGTTTTTGAGTATTGTTTGTTTATTTTCATAACTGCAAGCATGTTTAGCCCAAACAAGGTAAATGATCATACAGTTTGTTTCCATTTTTTAATGTTATCTAGGAATGGCCCAACAGGACCTAAAGGATTTTGTGTATGACAGGGAAATTCTTCAGAATTTGAGATGTCTAAATGGCAAAGGAAGAAGGCTCCCATAGTAGAGGAGGAACCTGAGGTGGAAATTGTCACCAAAGTTGAATACACTTACGAAGATATCAAATGCATAGTGGGTATGGAACCCGAATATAAATGGGGGGAGGTCTACAGACTAATAACACACTAGGAGGTACCTGACACCGGTTTTGAGGAGGAAACCATATATGCAAATATAGAGAGATCTGCATTGATGAGAGTTGCTACCAGACCTGAGCTTTTTCCATGTTCAGAGGTGATCGGGTGTATTTTTCCCAGGTCAGATGTAACCACCATGATTTTGGAAAATGTTGACAAACACGGTTATGCTGCTTATAGCCCTAGGTATGTATCACTGGTCTACCACTTACCGGAAGCACAGGTGTACTTGATTGAAGACTGGCTGAAGACAATCAATCTGGACCTAGTCGAGACACTGAAAAGAATGTTGGTGCCTAGCAAAAGTTTTAGGACTAGGCCATCAGGGGAATATGACACTGCCACTTTGAGGACCCCTTACAGGTTCATTGCCCTGATGCTGAACAGGATTTTCGGGAGGGCCCATGGTAAAAGATTTAAGTTGGAGTGGGTGCATATTATCTTCTATGTTGCAACACAAGGGACAGTGTTCAATTGGGCAAACATTATGTCCAACAGCCTCTCAGCCTGCATTGCTTCAGCATTAGGAGGGGTGTCCCAGAAGAAATCAGAGTTCTATATGAGCTCTATACTGATTGATTTCATACTATGCAACCAACCCTTCCCTAATTTGAGGTGTATCTGGGACCGAGAGAGAACACCAGTCTACTCAGCTTACAAGCCACTGTGGGCACACAAATACCACAGTCACTATAGAGAAGTGTGTGAGCACTTCATCATGCCATTATATACATTGATCTTCTTAAAAGAGTGCAACTGCATGTTGGAGGAAGCATTGCAGTTTATTGAAGAATATGCAGACTACTACTTAACGGAGGATGGATTGTATTTCAGAATGTATGGAAGCTCCAGAGCACCCTCACTACTGCCAAAATATGCCACTGACTATGTAGCACACAAGGAGGTAGTTAGGCAAGTCTTCTTAGATGGCATAGGGAGTTTTTTATTTGAACATAAGAAAGTGGCTTATCCTCCCTTACCATTTAAGTTGGGGAGCTATAAGTTCACAAGAAAGCTGACGAATTTGTGGAAGAATTGGGGAAGTTCCATTTTGGGGAAATAAATTTCCACAAGAACGATTACCAGAATAAAGTGGCAGAGCACTGCAAGGAGGAAAATGTACATTTTGAATACACAAGCCACTGGGATAAAGATGAATCCATTTTTCGCAGTGCAGAAAATATAACGGCCTTAAGAAGAAGATTTAAAAAGAAAATCACCACCAAAGGTAGGAAAGGACAGGATGAGTAGAAAAATGCAGAAGAAGAAGAGGAAGCTAGAAAAAGGGATGAAGATTCTAGGAGGCTAGTGCAGGAAGCCAAAAGCTGGCTCAAAGGTGAGGAGGAAGAAAAGAGAAGAGCTGAACAAGAAGTAGCTAGAAAGGTAGAAGAAGCTGCTTAGAGTGAAGAGGAGGAAAAGAAAAGGAAGATGGATGAGGAACTAAGAAAGCAGGAAGCAGAAAGACTAAAATTGACAGAGGCAGTGACAGAGCAATCAGCTTCCGATCCAGTAGACATTTAGGCTCAGGACCTGGGTAATCCTGATATTCAAGATCCTAAGGCAGCTACTGGCAGCTCAATAGGACAGGTTGTTGTCCCTACCCTAAAACTAATCCCTTTCGAGCAAAAGAAAGGGGAGGACATGCCAGATTTCAACACGATTTTTTATGACAGGGAAAGAAAAAGAAAAGAGGACCGAGAGGAAGGTCAAGACTGGGGGGCAATTGGGTAAAATGATAAATGACACAACAGTGGTGTATGGGACAGACAAGGATCCAAGATTCACCATCAAAGCTGGAGCTGCATTGATCCATGCTTCTGAGGACAATGTAGATCAGATAATTACTGATCTTGAATAGTCAAAGAAGTCTGCTGCCCAGCTAAAGGATACCCTGAGAAGAGAAAGGGAGGAAATTAGTAGACTGAAAAGAAAATTTGAAGACAAAGAACATGAAATAAAGTATTCAAAAGCTGAGCTCCAGTTCCTCCAAGTAGAGAAGAGATATCTAGAGGCTGCCCAAGGAAGTTTGGAGGAATTGCAGTAGGAATGTGTTGCAGATGCAACATTTTCCCAAAATTCAAAAAAAAATTCGAGACCCTCCTTTAACTCATTTTGGCTCAGCTTTTGAGTTTGCTTGATGTTCTGCAGAAAGACTATTTTTATGCCAGCAATGTTTCACTATTTTTTTTAGTTTTACCTTGCCATCGGAAGCGTTTTGGATGTTCAAGTCAGAAATCTAGTCATCTGTGCGCCCGTCGTTGCGGAGAAGTAACAATAAACCGGGTCCGATTCAAGATTTGTTGTATCCGGTGCCTTTATTCTCTTATTTGTCTCAATCGGTGGTTTGTTGGAATCCCATTGGAACATATTGTCTCTATGTTTTTTGCAGTTGTGGATGGCACATTACGAAGTTCCCTAATGATTGCATTAACCTTTTCGACCTCACTGTTTTGTTTCACTGATCCTTGAGTTTTCAGCATCAGTCATTGCGGCTTTGAAAAGAGTTGTCTTTCCAGCATGGTTTGATTTTATTTTCTACAGAACTGATGTTTCTTGGTTAAAGTCATGTTGGTTTTTTCTCCAATTTTTGCTGGATTGTGAAACTTGATTTCTTTTGTGTTTTCACCATTGCGGTTCTCTAACCTTCTATCACTCCGATGCTTTAATCTTGCGAGCTCTGATGCGAGTATCGTTTTGTTTCTCTACCGTCACCTTGGAAGTTCTCCCAACTGTTTCATCATCCGACGTTATGGAGGGAATGTTGATATGGTCACCGATCCCTTGCTTTTTGGCCTCCCGATGACCTTTTTCCCCCCGGGTATAGTTGACCGGGGGTATATATATAGTGGGTTGGGTATTTTATTATTTTATTGTTATTTTTGGACTTTCTCTGCGCTATCTTTTTCACTCGAGCAAACCAGGATTCTCGCTATCAGTACCCTCTCTCCTAGGTGGCTCCACCGTGGAAGCTCAACGATTTTCCTCCCGCCAGTCACACAGCAGTGCCAGGTAGGCCCTTGTACTCGTTTTCCCATTCCGTTCAATTGTACGAGCTAATTTCTTGTCTCCGTGGTTAGGGTTTTACTTAGGTTACCATCTTGACATGTATATATTCTAAAGTGAATGGCATGACTATTATTGGGGGGGTTTTTGTGGTCTACTTAATGTTTTCTTTCACGGCCGTTATGGTCTTACAGCCTGCACTCGATGGTTGGGGAAACCAGTGCAGATGATCGTTACGCTATCTGCACATGTTTCCCCATTTTGTGTCTGGCGGTCTGGGGAAGGCTTTCATGGATTTCCTGGGGAATACCGGGTTTGTTTCCACTGGTCCGGTCACCCGCATTCTGCAAACCATGACCTCAGTGTTATTTTCAGTTCATTGTTTAGAGCGACCCTGTTCACGGTCGAATTCGAACCTGAACCGGTTTGGGGTAGTATCGCGTTACCTGGTCTAAGATGGACCATGAGATGAGCCTGTACAGTTTTCTAGGGTGCTGTCACCGGTAGTGTCCCCTTGATATTTTTAGATTTAATGCCTCAGGTGTCTACGTAACGCGTAGGTCATGGCGGTGAGAGAGGGCCCGAGACGGTTTTCATTTGTGACAAAGGCCTTGTTTTTCCACATCCGAGCTTTGTTGGACTATGCTGGTTTTAGTTTTAGACGGGAGCATTTTTTGAACATATTTTGCTTATTTTTATAACTACAGTCATGTTTAACGCAGATGAGGTAATACGCTTACACTGTTATCTCAATCTTTAAAAGTTGTTCGGAAATGACCTAATAGAACCTAAATTACAATTTTATACATAACAGGGAAATTCCTCGGAGCTTAAGGTGTCTAAGCGTCAAAAGAAGAAGGCCCCCGTGGTCGAAGAGGAACCCAACATTGAAGTCATCACCAGGGTTGAATATATTTACGAAGACACCAAATGCGTAATTGGTGTAGAGCCCGAATATCAGTGGGGAGATATCTATAGATTGATTACGCGCCGAGAGGTGCCTGACATAGGCTTTGAGGAAGAGAACATCTACACCAACATAGAGAGGTCTTCATTAATGAAGATTGCTACGAGACCTGAACTCTTTCCATGCTCGAAGGTGATTGGGTGGACTCTGCCCAGGGCAGATGTGACCACCATGATTCTGGAGAATATTGATAAACAGGGTTATGCTACCTATAGCCCTGGATATGTAGCCCTGGCCTACCACTTTCCAGAAGCGCAAATATATCTAACTGAAGACTGGCTGAAAAGCATCAGGATGGACCTCTTCGAGACACTCAAGAGGATGCTCATGCCTGGAAAAAAATTTAGAACCAGGCCAACTGGAGAATATGACAGTGCAATTCTACGAACCCCTTACAGGTTCATCGCCTTGATGCTCAATAGGATTTTCGGGAGAGCCCATGGTAAAAGTTTCAAATTGGAGTGGGTGCTGATAATTTTCTATGTTGCAACATAGGGGACCGTTTTCAATTGGGCCAACATTGTGTCCAATAGCCTCTCGGCCTACATGGCATCAGCTTTGGGAGGGGTGTCCCAAAAAAGATCATAGTTTTACATGAGCTCCATACTAATTGATTGCATACTATGCAATCAACCCTTCCCCAACCCGAGATGCATCTGGGACCGGGAAAGGACACCTATTTACATAGCCTACAAGCCACTGTGGGCCCATAAATACCACAGCCACTATAGGGAAGTCTGTGAGCATTTCATTATTCCATTGCACACCCTGATTTTCTTGAAAGAATGTGATTGCATGTCGGAAGAGGTATTGCAGGTGATTGAAGAGTATGTGGACTATTATTTAACTAAAGATGGACTATATTTCTGAATGTTTGGATGCTCTAGAGCTCCCTTGCTACTGCCTAAATATGCCATAGACTATGTAGTCCATAAAGAGGCAGTTAGACAAGTATTTCTAGATGGCATAGGAAGTTTTTTATTTGAACATAAGAAGGCAACATACCCTCCTTTTCCTTTCAGATTGGGGAGTTACAAATTTACTAGGGTAAAGAAGGCCGATGAATTTGTGGAGGAGTTGGAGAAGTTCCATTTTAGGGAAATACCTTTCCACAGGAATGACTCCCAAAACAAGGTTGCAGAGCACTGCAAAGAGGTGAATGTACACTTTGAATACACTAGCCATTGGGACAGAGAGGAGTCCATTTTTCATAGTGCACTAAACATGACGGCCTTAAGGAAAAGGTTTAAAAATAAAAGCACCACCAAATGTGGAAAGGGATAGGACGAGCAGGCAAAGGCCGAGGAGAAAGAAACTAGGAAAAGAAATGAAGAAGCTCATAGGTTAGCCCAAGAAGACGAAGGATGGCTAAAAGGAGAGGAGGAGGAGAAAACAAGAGCTGCATAAGAGGCATCCAGAAAGGCAGAAGAAGCTTCCAAAAGTGAAGAAGAAGAAAGAAAAAGGAAGTTAGATGAGGAGCTGAAGAAGCAGGAGGCAGAGAAGATAAAGCTGGCACAAATACTGATAGAACAATTAGGTTATGACGTAGCAGAAAGTCAAGCCCAGGACTTAGAAAACCCCAACATTCAAGATCTTGAAGTACCCGCTGCTAGAACACCAGGACAGTCTATGGTCCCCAACCTTAGGCTAATCCCCTTTGAATAGAAGAAAGGGGAAGAGGTACCAGATTTTAATACTATCTTTTATGATAAAGAAAAGAAAAGGATAGTAAACAGAACTGAGAGGAAGGTTGAAACCGGGGGGCTGTCTGGTAAGATGATAAATGATACAACCATTGTATATGGGACAAACAAAGACCCCAGGTTCACTATCAGAGCAGGGGCTGCATTGATCCACGCTTTGGAGGACAATGTAGATAAAATAATGACGGATCTAGAGCAGTCAAAGAAGTCTTCTTCTCAACTCAAAGATACCCTAAAAAAGGAAAGAGAAGAAAACAATAGGTTAAAGAGAAAGTTTGAAGACATACAAAAAGAAATCAAGTCTTCAAAGGATAAACTTTAGGTCCTCCAAATAGAGAAAATATCTATGGAGACTTCCCAAGAGTGTCTGGAGAAAGTACAACAATAATATCAAGAGTTGAGGGTAGAGAAGGAGCAGTTGCTAGGTAAGATAAAGGATCTGAAGTTGCAGAAGACTACCTTGGAAGCAAATGAGAGGCAATCTCAAGGGCGGGAGGAAAAACTTAAAGAATATATTACCTCACTAAAAGCATCTTTAGAGGAAGCCAGAGAACAACAAGTTAGTCTTCAAACTTTCAAAGAACACATTCTGGCACAGAAAGCCAAGATGCTTCAGCTGCAAGTGGCCATAGAGGAGGAAAGATGCAGGGTTTTGTAGATAGACAGTTGGTTGGATATTTTTGAGACCTCCTCATATTTTTTTGACAGATCTTAGGACATCCTGGAAGTCCTGACAGGTAGGATGGCAAGATTAGAAGAAAATGCATAGGCTCCTACAAAGTTACCCTCAAAGGATTAACAAGCCCTTAGGTAGGACTATGACTTGTTGGAGTTTTCCATCAACACAGCCGAGGAGTTTAAGAAAGCTGTTAAGAAAACAAGAGGGGCATGTGTAGAATTCTTTAGAAGACTTCTGATTACTTATAATCGATGCCAGGTAGAGGCTGAACAAAGAATGGATGCTTTTCTTGACCACAGCCTGTTTGTGGAAATTTTGCAAAAAAGGTACCAAGAAGATGAAAGGAGAATACAACACATTAAAACTTTAGATGAACAGACCCTCAGGAATAAGGTAGATCATTCCACGATTAGTGTGCAGCTGTTAGAAGATCAACTTCACCTAAGCACAGCCAGAATAGAAGCTATCAGAAACCAAGCTACAAAATTTGAAATAAACATTTGATTCTTGGAACCTTCTGAATTTGAAAGTATTGCTTCCGAAGCTTCAGCATGGAAGAAATTTTTGAATAGTCAGGTGGGGCCCTCCTCATGAACATTGATCCACTTTTATAATATCTTGTAAATTTTGTAAACACTTAGTGAAAGTGAATTTTCGGGAGGAGAAGAGTTGGGGAATCCCAAGAGTCATCCGTGGGCAGCCCAACGGTCTTGTTCTCTTGCATAAATATAGATTATTTAGATGAGAAAGGGGACTTTTTCCCAGTTATATTAGTAAAGAGATATTGTAAGAAGAACTATTTCCTTTTGCAATAAAGAATTACAGTTTGCCTGTCGGAGAAGGTTTGGTGGGATGTTCAAATGTTATGCTATGGATTTGTTGAAAAGGAACTATTTTGTTTTCAGCTATTGTCCACTAACTGTGAGATAGTTCTGACTCTTAGGACCTATGTTCTTGTTTAAATGATTTCTAGTCTATTTTATGAAAATTACCACCATGAGTAATGAATGTTGTCCATAAGCAATTGGCTATCTGGTTGTTTACATGTCTTTAATTGTTCATGTGTTTTGAGGAAGTATCAGCTATCTGTAATTTCTCCTTATAATGCATGCACAAGATATATTACTCATTAATAAGTTACAATCTTGCTTCCTGGGGATAGGTAGGTAGTTAGAATTATTTTCTTGCCGTGTGTGTGATTTAGATGCTTGAGAGTTTAAGACGAGAGGTAAGAACCTCCGCATCACATTTTGATTACTCCTTGCATTCTTTATCAATCTGCATGGTAAATAGGCACTTGCATATCATACTTCAAGTCAAAAATACAAAAATATATACGGTGGACCAGGCCGCAACCGGTAAAACCTTTTATTTTTGTTTCTTGACCTACGTTGGCTAGACCGCAAACTGGATGGATTCCCTATGCCAAACAGTCATGGGATAGTTGGGAACGTTGACTGGGGAGAATCCCTTGCTATTGCTGCCTGTGATTTTCCAGGCCTCAACAAAATGTCAAGGGTTGAGGACAGAAAAAGATGAGTTGAAGTGTTGGAGCAGGGTCCCGCAGCTACAGAAGAAGCTTCCAGTTTAGCAGACAGACAGTTTTGGCGGATAGACAAGATAGAGATACGACGCCATAGCAGGTTTCCAGCTGCAGAGCAGAGCTGGAAACCATGACTTTTAAGATAGAGAAGTCAAGGAAGAAGACAGTACTTGAGCGGCCAAGACGAGAGAGCTCACCCACTGCATTGAAGGCAACGGCGGAAGACAGGAGGGCTCAACTACCCTCATAAAGGGAAAGGAGCAATGAGGCTGAGGCATTGAAGACAAAGGACAGCCAGGGAAGCAGCGCCGGTACCCATGGTCAGCGCTGGGAAGCATGGAAGACTGCAGGAAGCTATGGTGATGGGAAGCGGTGCATAGTACCCATGATCAGTGCCGGGAAGCATGGAAGACCGTAGAGAGCTGTGGTGTGATGGATAGTGGCTACCTCAAAGTACAGATACATCGACTGTCACTAGTTAGGGTTTGGGTTATTGTTGGGACAGGCCCACAGTGTTGTAATGGCGAGACCTTCGGGCCGCCTATAAAGGGATGTATTTTGTATTGTAAAAGGTTGGCATTTTGAGCATTTTAAGCCATCCAGCTAGCTAGTTAGCCATTGAGTCTGTTAGCTCATAGCTACCTTGTATTGTAATAGAGTTGAGCTCTAGTTCTGTTATTAGCTGTAGTATCTTACTGTAACCAGTAGCTGGCTTATAGAGCATGCATGTAACGATCTGCAGGGATCGACAGAGAGGGAAGAGTATATTGTAAGAGAGACAATATAGAGATAGAGAAGAGATATAAGAGAGAAGATCTCAAGCTACATATGTGGTGTAGCAGAACTGTGTTTACCTTCCCCTGAGCTATAATAGAAACACAGTTCTGTGGACGTAACTTCCATCTTGGAGGTGAACCACGTTAAAATCGAGTGTTATGTGATTGAGTTATGTGTTGTGTTTACTTCTTGCTTCTATCAGTTATTATATGAACCTTGTTTATAGTTTAATGTATGTATGCGTTATTCAGTTCACAACAATATAGAAGGATAGATATAAGTTGAAGTATTTGGCATGTTGTATGCGGGTTCATTTATGCTTTGCTGAAATGGTCACTAGTCGCAGTGTTAAACAGCCTGTCATGTTGAGTCCTGCAAGTCGACATGAACAACGCTAAGTGCACTGAGCCACGGGAGTAGGATATCGCAGGGAGGCGATACCATATCGGCAGAGGAGCTGCGGTGCGCGATACCGTAGGTTAAGGACTTAGCATTGGGAAGAAGTTACATGTTGCTTGGTGTGCAGAGATGTGATAAGGCTGGAGTCATCACGAGTTGGTGGAAGTTGCGCGACGTGGAAAGGAAACCGTGCGAAGGGAAGAGAGAGATCTCACGGCTAGGAGAGCTGCGAGATGAGGAGATCGCGCGAAGCGAGCAGAGGGTCGCGCAACGCGCAGAGAAAGAGACCTCACAGCTAGTAGAGTTGTGAAGTCGCAAGTAGGGTTCCGCAGAACCTAGTCCAAGATGCTTGAGTCCTTGGCCAACCCATTAGAATCACTTCGGGTGAGACTTCAGGCCAGTGAGCTATGGGTGTTTTTGGTTAAATACAGTAAACCCGGGTCTGCCCATGATAGCCAACATGAACACAGTATGTGAAAGTCTTCACACAGAAAAGGAGCAATTGCTACGTAAGATAGGGGAGTTGGAGCTATAAAAATTTACCTTGGAAGAATCTGAGAGGCAATCTCAGGGGAAAACTGTAGAGCTTAAAGAACAGGTTACCTCATTAACAACAACTCTAGAAGAGGCCAAGGAACAACAAGTCAACCTTCATCCTTTCAAGGAGCATGTTCTAGCATAGAGGAGCAAGATGCACCAGCTGCAAGTAGCCATAGAGGAAGAAAGGTGCAAGATCTTGCAGGTAGACAATCGACTGGAAGATATTTTGGAAACCTCTTCATATTTTGTAGACAGATCGCAGGACATCTTAGAATTCATGATGGGAAGAATGGCAAGATTAGAAGCAAATGAGGAAACCCTTGTAGATCTTCTAGAAAAAGATCAACAAAGCCTAAGGCAAGACTATGATCTACTAGAGTTTTCCATAAATACAGCTGAAGAATTCAAAAAGGATGTCAAGAAGACAAAGGGGGCTTGTGTAAATTTCTTCAGGAGGATTTTGATTACTTATAATCATTTCCAGGTTAAGGCTGAATAGAGAATGGATACCTTTCCAGAGCACAGCCTATTTTTGGATATGTTGCAAAGAAAATATCAGGAAGATGAACAAAGGGCTCAGCACATCAAATCCCTAGATGAGCAGACCCTGAGAAAGGAAGTAGCTCATTCCGCAGTTAGTGTGCAGTTACTAGACGACCAACTTCGCTTAAGCTCAGCCAGGATAGAAGTAATAAGAAATCAAGCTACTAAATTTGAAATAAATATTCATTTTTTAGAACCTTCTGAGTTCGAAAACATTGCCTCAGAGACTTCAGCATGGAAAATTTTCTTGAATAGTCAAGCGGGACCCTCCTCATAAGCACTTTATTTGTTTATTGTAATATATTAAAGAAAAGTATGGGAGGTGAAGCGTTGGGGAATCCTAAGAGTCGTTTGTGGGAAGCCCAAAAGTTTTGCTCTTTTTGTATAAATATAGAATATTTAGATAGGAGGAGGGGGATTTTCCTAGAGAAAATTATGAGCTACTTGTTGTAAGAGGAACTACTTCGTTTTGCAATAATAAAATTACAATTTTTTCCTGTTGGAGAAAGTGTTGTGTGGAATGTTCAAATGTGATGAAATGAACAATGTTGAAGGGGAACTATTTTGTTTTCAGCTGTGTTTCATTAACTATGAGAGCATTTTAACTTTCTGAACCTATGTTCTTATTTGAATGTTCTCTGGTTTATTCTGTGATAATTTCCACTATGAGTAATGGATGTTTTAATAGATGACACGCTATCTTGTTGTGTTTATCTTTATTCATGTTTATATGTTTTGATTCTAAGAATAGCTATCTGTGATTTATCTTAACATGTGAACAGTATTACATTACTCATGAATTAATAATCTCGCTCCCTAGGGATAGCTTAGTTAGCTTTTGCTTTTTTCAGTTGTGTGTGATTTAGATGCAAGAGAGTCTAAGACGAGAGGTGAGAACCCACGCATCACATTGTGACCACTCCTTGCATTCTTCATCAATATACATCTTAGATAAGCACTCGCACATCATCCTTAAAGTCAAAAATACAAAAATATACATAGTGGACCGGGACGCAATCGGTAAAACCCTTTGTTTTTGTTACTTGACCTACATTAGCCAGACCGCAAATTGGACGGATTCCCTACACCAAACAGTCATGGTCTAGTTGGGAATGTTGACTGGGGAGAATCTCTTGCTGTTGTTTCCTGCACATTTCCAGGCCTCAACACTTCCTTAAAAATAGAAATAGATCTTCCCAAACCTTCGGCCATCAAAATGAACAGAAATGGTGACAACGAATCCCCTTGATGGATACCATGAGTTGGTTTGATGATACCAGATGGGACCCCATTAACTAGAATAGAAAATAAGGCTGAGGAGATCAAATGCATAATCCAGTTGACCTAATTCATACTAAACCCAAACGCTTCCAACGTTTTCTGGATAAATTTCCAGTTGAGTTTATCATAAGCTTTGACTATATCTATCTTAACCAACATTCCCGGTAGTTTTTTACATTTGATTGAATGTAAGATTTCATGAACAAGAATGATCCCATATGAAATTTGTTGCCCTTCCACAAACCCTGATTGTTCCAGAGAGATCAGAGAGGGTAAAATGGGCTTTAAGAGATTAGCAATTACCTTGGTGATGATTTTGTAAATCACATTACAGAGGCTAATAGGTCTAAACTTGTCAGGAGTATCAACACCCTCACTTTTAGGGATTAGAGTAAGAAAAGTAGCGTTTAAGGTAGGAAGAATATGACCAGAAATTCTAGTATGCTCCACAATATTCCATACATCCATTTTAATCATCTCCCAAAAATGATGAAAAAAATTAATAGTAAAACCATTAGGGCCAGGCGAGGTACCTTCCTTCATCTGGAAAACCACCTCCTAGACCTCTTGAAGAGAGATAGAATTCATTAATAGCTGGTTTTGTTCCCTCAAAACCAAGGAAGGAATTTGACTAGTAATGACTTAATTCCTCAATTTCTTCCCTACCTTCCAATAGATTGCCTGCAACATTTTTAAGCGAGTAAATATTATTCTGAAACCTAGATTGGATGATAGAATGATGAAAGAATTTGGTATTCTTCTCCCCTTCATGAAGCCACTTGGTGTGGGACATCTGCAACCAAAGGATTTCCTCTTGTTTTTCATGCTCTTCAAGTTGGGTTTCCACCAACCTTTCCTCCTTGAGTAAAGCTGGGGAGTAGCCTTCATTAAGCCCAATGGTCTGAATCTCATGAAGACAGATATATAGTCGACGCTTTTCCCAGAAAATGTTCCCAAACTCTTCCTTATTCCATTTCTTGATTTTAGGTTTCAGAGCCTTCAAATTTTGTTGGAAATACCACATATTAGTAATCTGATCGGATTGCATTTCAACCCACTAGGTTTTTACCTTATCTTTGAAATCGGGATTAGCCATCCAGAACTACTCAAAACGAAAAGGTTTCTTGAATTGAGACCCTAAACCACTCGACATGAGCTCAATCAACCAGTGATCAGACCCTCGACTAGGGAGGGTTGAGCTATGGATATCACTTCCTAAATCAATAATAGTTTCAGAAACTAAGAACCAATCAAGTCTGGAAGCAATATGGTGATTCCTTGTTCTTTTGTTATTCCAAGTAAACCACCCAACCCCTAGAGTTATATCTACAAGACCCAGATCTACAATGGTCTCACAGAAAAGATTACATTCTCCCTCTAAACAATGCCTAGCACCCTTTTTTCCTCCAAAGAAGTGATTAGATTAAAATCACCTCCTACCACCTAGTGCTCCAAAGGCACATGGGTCCTCAAATTGGAGAGGGATTTTAGAAAAATTTGCTTATCCCTAAATGCTGAGGACCATAAACATTCCTAAGTAAACCTGAAATTGGAAAACCAACCACCTTGAAATTGACAGAGATAGAATTACGAGTTCCTTGAAAATCAAAAAGGGAAACCTGATTCAGATCCCATAGGATGCATAAGCCCTTAGAAAATCCTTTTGAATCAATACCCATGCTTTCACAATGGGCCTAGATTTTACTCCTGTGCTCCCGAATAAAGTTAGCTTGACATTTGGTTTCTTGTAAAAAAACAATAGCAGGATTAATCCTCTTAATATTCTGATAGAGAATTTTTGTTTTTCTTAGGATATTAATGCCTCGAGTGTTCCAGGAGAGGATATTCATTAAAAGAAAATTTATAGACCAAGAGCAGCTTTTATTATCAAGTATTGACCTGAATCAACCAACTTCCTCCCTACTTCCACCACCCTATGTTTATTGGATTTACGACCAGGTTTCTTGCCACTATCTTCAACTGGTTTTTTCTTTTTCTTTGAAGGAACTTGAATTAATACCTAAAGAACTTGAGAATTTGGCTGTAAGAATGGCCTCCTTCAAAAGACTAACCTATTTTTGAGGAACATAACGTTTAAATTTATCTAAACAGGCTTTCTCAATTCCTTCAAGATCTAATTCACCGATATCCATATCTTCAGATTCATCCAGGAGTAAGTATCCATAGCTTCAACCTCCGATCTGGCTTCTTGTTGCAACTTTCCTTTATGAATATCCTTGAGATATTTGGGACAGAGGAGAGTATTGAAGGTTTTCCAACCTCTAATTTGGAAGGATTACCCTCAAGACTTCCTGAATCCAAAGAATTCCCTGCATGGTCACCCAAAATCTCAAAGGAATTAGAACAATTCATTTTCTTGAAACTATCTTGATGATCTTGTTTTATATAGCCTCTTATGCGAGTAGTCTCTTTGGAAAAAACAGGATCCACTGATCATATGCCTTATCAACCAACTTTTTAGGATGATTCAGAGGACATTCCCAAAACAAGTGGCCATACTCATGGTAGCGACAACATCTAAAGGGCACTTTTTCATAGTCCAAGTTTTGGAGCCATTCTTCATCCTCCTAGAGCATCCTTATTTCCTTTAAAAGTGCCTTAGAGATATCCATGTAGATATAGATACGAGCATAGGCGGTATATCGTTGGGATTTTCTTGCTCCAAATTTTTTATAAAGGAGCCTAAACAGTTACCCAATTCTTCTAGAATTTCAGAATCCCAATATTCCTGAGGGAGGGAGTATAACCTGATCCAAACTGAGGCTATTCGCATGTATTCCTTTTCTGGAAAAAATTTATCTTTCTAAGTGAGAAGGAAAAGACCCGGAGAGTAATAGAAATAAGGACCACCATCAATAATCTGATTCCTATCTTCTTGACTGATAAAGGAGACAGTAAAAAAACATTTTGAGCCCAAATGTGAATCATAATGACCTTTAGGTTTCCATTTAGAGTTAATTGACCAAATCAACGCTTTCTCTGATGGTTGTAAACCAATGAATTTCCCAATTAAATAATGATCCATCATGAACTAGATATTTTCCCTTATATTTGCATACTTAACTATCATGGATGAAATAGATGATGCTTTCGGAAAGCATTGTCCAGGTTTACGATATAGACCAATAGAACCAGGAAAATCACAGGACATTAAATTGATTGATATTTCCCTAATATTCATGTCACCCTGGTCAAGAGGACAGAAGTTAGAGGGCTTTCCCCCCTCTAGAACCATTGAAAGATACCGAGATTCGATCACCTGCTAAAAAATCCAAAGGTTCCTCCCTCCTCACTTCTTGGAGCCTCCCAGCAAAATACTTGATGTTACTCACCCTCGTTTCCAAAGCGATCAGAAGGGTATATTTTTTGATTTGTGTAAGATAATAAAATGTAACGGTTCAAGTGGTTTCCATTGGTTAAATGGTGGTACCACACTTCCTTCCATATTTCATAAAAAAATATCCCTTTTTATCACACATTATGGATATCATCCTCCATACATAACATCACCCTTAGAAGGGAAACATAAGGTTCAAGTAATGAAAAATCACATAGAGCACCAACAAGAGGTTCTCAACTATTTAAATTCAATTTGGCTATAGCAAAAAATAAGATGAAACAACAAGAATATCAATTTTGTATTTAAGGGAAATTTTAAGTGGGGAATTGGGGATTTTCAAGGCTACAAACATACAACATATGCCCCTCAAGCAATAAAAAAGGATTACAAATATGAGTTTCCTCCATATTCATGTGTATATATAGTCTCCCATATTCCTTTCTTAAAAAGTGTAATCAATGAAAATATCCCAGTTCATGCTATTTTACCATGTATTGATGAATAAGGGAAAACCATACTACAACTTGAAACAACCCTTGAAACATGGATCAAGAAATTGTGAAATCAAGCAATTACTAAGTACCTCATCAAGTGGAATAATTTATTGATAGAAGAGGTGACATGGTAATATGTGTTCTTCTTGCAAAAATGTCCAAGTTAATTAAATGTTGAGTACAACACTTGTTTGAAGAGGGGGGCATGTTAAGCCATAGATATTGGACATTTCATTTCTATTATTAGATTAGTGTTCTCTTTATTGGTCTACTAGGATTTTAATTGTATTTGTACCCTTTGTATCATATATATACAAAAGGGGACTTAATTTTGGATATGTCCTCATCTTGTGCATATGATATATTGTAAAAATAGGGTTCCCCCTCGAAGAGACATTTAGTCAATTTCTTTACTTCATTCTCAAGGGTTGGAGTTACTCTTTTTTCTTCTTCCTATTTTTATTCTATTTTGGGAATTTATCCCATAATAGTTTCCAACTCATTTGATCACATAACACCATTACCACCCTTAAAAATATATATATTCATCGACATGTTTAGCTACAAGTGTGGGGACTTGACAAAGGGATGTCCTAAAAGTGGGGTTGTTTGTAATTATAGAATCCCCATAGGTCATGGGAGGTGGGGTGCATAGTACAAACCAAATAAAAAATGTAATTATTGCTAATTCTTAAATTGAGTAAAAAACAATATATCAAAAATGATCAATACTATTCAATATTAAAACACTGAAGGTAGAGAAACACCATACAATGATCATTTTATGTAAGGATAACCTATTGTTCACTTGCCTCTTAGAGGGGGAAACCTCATCATGATATAGGATCTAATACAATATATTCCAATACATGATTCATAAGGAGGATTCCAACATTTCTAAATTAACTAACTAGAAAACCCCAACCATAAACAATGTCTTCTTTAATGAGGCCACTTTATGTTTATTTAATGGAAACTACCTAGTGGAACTCATTTAATAATAACAAATATAGTGGACCCTATCCACTTTACGTTGAATGGAAACCATACCTACACTATTACTAAATCTATTGGGCCCTTTGGGCCCCATTACACCACCATGGAGGATCCCATCATTCTATTCCCCTTTCAAGGGTATTGTCCTCAATGATTTTAGTGATGGTGTACCACCATAAATTGGGGTCCCATGTATGGGTGCTGACCACAATGTTCAAGTAGTTCAATAAAATATGGTCCCATTTACAAGTGTTGGATATAATGTTTAATTAGTCCAAGATTGTTTTCCATAAACCATGATCATGTGTTTAAGTGCTCATGTGGTGTCCCAATTGATTACTCCTAAGATCCACTAATTTATAAATATTATGCTCCAAATCCCCACCATTTTCATGTGGATCAAAATAAATATAATCATGCATACCTAGAAAATCATATCTGTAGTTGCAAAAGGTTGGTTGTGGATCTATAACAAACACTACCAGTAAACAATATGCCAATTGAGAACTAGTAGTCATCACAGGATCTTGATGTCTTGCAATGTTGTTCTCTTCATATGGTGAGATATAGCCACTAAAGAGAATATAGAAGTAGTTACATTCCCAGAAATGACAAATTCACATTCTTCATAAGCTTCTTCTAAATCATACTAGACATGTATGTCTTTGGTATACACTTCTTTAATGAAAGGCTATGTCTCACCAATGATATGGAGCTCCTTAATTTGATGGGGATCCTCTTGAATTTGTTGCAATCCCTCCTTCATAGTTTCTTGAGATTGTTCTTTGGGTTCTAGATTAATGCCATTAAATCTTTCCATTGTTGGTTCTTCTCATTACTATTCTTGGGTTCCCTTAAAGTGCAGATGTCTTGAATTTCCAATGACCCTTATGTCCTTAATATTGATAATAATTTCTATTATGACCCCAATCTGGAAATGGAAACTCCATTATACATGTAATGGAACTAATCACATGACTATATTTCCCCATGGGGTTTTGAGGCCTCAACGTAAAAACAACATAAATTTTTCTATATATATTGTAAAAGGAAGCTCACCCCTCAAAGATATTTATCAGTCTCAAGCCACCTAACAAATTTTATCTATCTTTTATGCTATGTTGTGAATTTGGTTCATAACATTTTGTATAAGAGCATAAATTCCTTGGCTTGACTCTTCAAAATGAGTCATTTTTCTATTTTTTCTATAACATTTTATATCAGATGTTTCAAAAATTAAAAATTTCAGAAAATTGAGGCAACATGAAGTACCTTAATTAAAAATTTCGTATTTTTGTTTGCTATACATTTGGAGATATAGTCTATGGAATTTAGGGATTTTGAATAGTCCAAAAACTAGTCAAATATGTGTTATGGGTAAAATAATTATTTGAATCTTACAATATCTAAATTGAGTGCCACTAGTTGCATTGAATAATAAAGGGGTCATAGCATTTTAGGTATAAACTTAAAAATCATATTTGAAAAATTGGACACATGGAAGATCGTATAAGTTCATTCTCCTAAAATGTTCAAACTCAACAAGTTTTGGGAAACTTATAAGAACTATGATCTGGTTCATCAAAATTTAGTCAAACCTATGAAATTTCATAGAAGACACATCAAGATAACAAAGACCAATATCCAAACCAATGTTTTAAAAGGTACATTTTCTAGAGACTTACGTATTTTTTGGAAGATATGCCATAGGGTGATTCTAAAGGAGAGAGTGTAGAAAATATTAGTGGGTTCACATGGAAACAGGTGGTGTAAAAATTTCTACACTTTCTAAACCTCTAGAGAGATTATCTATTAATAATGAAGAAAGTGAAAAAACAAAAACCAAGTATACAAATTGTCAAACAAATTTAAGGAATTGGACAAGAGAACAACATAAACGATAGATTTGCAACATTTACAAACAGAAATAGAAAATAATATAGCACAATTATAAAGTTTCCTATAATACAAGATCATACATAACCTAGAAGAGAGGCTCCATACAAGTGATAACAAGTCCCAAGAAAGTTAGGAAAATAAATATATTATTCATGTGGAACAACCTTCCATCAATAAACATATCCTAGGAGGACTAGACTCTAACATTGGAGCTAATTGAATAAAGAAAGTTTAACAGAAAAATAGTATTTATCGTGGATGAACCAAATAGAGAAATATTTTGAATTTCATAATATTAAAGACAATATGCAAAGGATTCCCCTAGTAACTTTGTAATTTGAGACAAGCCCCTATAATTGGTATCAATAAGTAGTTAAAAGGAAGCCTTGTTATTATTATTATACCTGAGGTCTATTTACAAGACACTTAAAAGCACAATATGGAAAAGTTTATAAAGAAGACTAATTTAGTAATTAACAAGACGCAAACACATAGGAGATGTCTAGAATATTATAATTTAGAATTCTAGGTATTGACCACGAAGGTGGAAAACATCAACAACCAAAATCTATTGGAATCTTAGATGGGCTTAGATTAAAAGAAGACATTAAACATGAGCTTCACTTAAAACATCCTAAAAGTGCTATCTAAGCTATGAAATTTTCTTGATATATTCAAACCAAGAATATGGCTATGCATAAGTTTACCATGGGAAAATATTCAAGAAGAAAAAATTGAAATGTGCCTAAAAGGGAAACCATGCCTCATCCTATTAATTAGAATATGGTGTCCCTAGAAAGTTTTGGTATGAACAAGGTTAAAGTGAAGTGGTGTGCTGAAGTGGGATTAACTTTGATGAAGCGGTCGAGAAACAAGGAAGATGGGTGTTTTGACAATGTCAATGCATAGTTAATTATGAAGCAGTTACAACTTTTATCAACTTCTAGTTATGAGGCTAAGTAGTGGGCACAAGGTTCAGAGCTATAAAAAATCCTATATATATGTAATGGGTTGGGAATTTTTGGGGTTACTTAGCTACCGATCTAGTTACCTAATCAACAAGTGCAAATAAGAGAGTTATTTAGTCTTTGCATCGAAGTGATGTACTATGAAGGGATTATGTTATGAGGATGTTGTATGAGAGAGTCACATGGATATTGTAAAGATATGCAAGTTGTGTGCACAAATCCATTGTAATAGAGGAAGAAGAGATTTATACAAGCTATGTGTGTAGACATGAAATGCTTATTTACTACAACTCATTAATAAGAAAAGTGCTTCCGTGGTTTTCACATAAAATTATGGTGTCAAATGTGTGTCAATGATGTTATGATGTGTTGTGTTTCTTTGTTCAATTCTGCATAATAATGAATTAATGTTGTTGGATGAGAAAATTTATGAATGAAATGAACACAACATAGTTAATGAATACTTGTCATAGCTAGTTAAGTACCATGTGTATAATCTCTATGTTCTGTTGAAGTTTATGATCTCTCAAATATCTATTTTGTTAAATATTATTCATGTTGGGCTTACCTCCTTCGTTGTTGTAGAAACATAGTTCCTGTAGTTCCTATAGGTACCTCGGGTGAGCCTTTTCCTACCACACAAGTGATTCCGAAAGGGTCAGTATCTTGGGGTTTGTTGGTGATTAATTAGGTGAACCTAGGTCGAAGTAGAATTGTGCCAACAAAATATCACAAAAGGAAATGGATGAGAGAAGAACAAAAGGATGATAATTTTGTTGTGATAGAAAATGGTCAAAAGGGCATAAATGTCAAGAAAAAAAGTGTTAACAGTAGAAAGTAATGATGAGGCAAAAAAAGAGGCATCTACATAAAGGGGCGAGGAATAACTTGTGAACTTAAATTAACAAGGATAATATGTATAAATTTTGCACAACATCTAGATTCAAATAGGTGTGAAATATGCACATTCATGCATCACTAGCATCATCGAAACCTCAAACCCTATAGATTGCATGATACATTTAGAAACAAAAGTTCATTGTGCTTATCGATTTAGGTATGAACCATGAATTCATTGATAAACTATTAGTAGAGTGTGTCAAATGTTTGTGTATCTAGTGACAAATTTTCAAATTTTGGTTGGTAATGTAGGAAGTATTGATTGTGGAGGAAAATTGCATGACATTAAACATTTAGATCAAGTCCTACAAATTATTGAGAGTAATAAATTGTATGTGAAAAGGTCCATTGATGTGTTTTAGGTAAACAATAAGAAGAGTATTTGGGTCATATTATTTGATGGGAATGGGTCAAAGAGACCCCTCAAAAAGATTCAAGCTATAATAGAACAATCCATTCCCAAGAACATGAAGAGTCTTAAATGATTTTTAGGTCTTACAAGATATATACAAAAATTGTTGACAATTATGCATGCATTGAAACCCCACTCACATATCTCTTGAAGATCCATTTGTATGGAATGAAGAGGCTACCTTAGCATTCTCATTTTAAAGGATGTAGTATGTCATCTACTCTAGTATTGGAAACACTCAATATTTGTAAAATATTGATAGTTAAATTTAATGCACCAGGACAAGGAATTAGAGTAGTATTGATTCAAGAAGGGAGACCATTGGATTTTGAAAGTAAACAATTCAAAGAAAAATACTTGTTGAAATATATATAAGAAAAAGAAATTGCAACAATTTTACATGTAGTAAAAATTGACAACAATATCACATTGGGATGCATTTTAAAGGATGGACGTGCCATCATAACCTAAAGTACTTTTTGGAGAAAATACTTTCATCAAAAGAGCAACAAAAAATGGGTAGCAAAAATGCAGGGGTTTGATTTTGAAATAATCTACAAAAAATTAAGGACGATATGGTAGAAGATATCCTTTATAGAATAGAATAATCCCCCATCTTATATTCCATTACATATTCAATTCTAGTATGTTTGGAAGAAGCTCGCCAGGAGTGCCAAGAAGATAATAGTATTAGACAGGAAAGACAATTTCTAAAAGAAGAGAACATCTCTGTGGAAATTTTGAAATAAGAGAGAGATATACTTTGGTACGAGGGAAGAATATAATTATTACCTCAATCAGAATTGAAACAAGAAATATTAAGGGAGTCTATAACTTTATGCTCACAAGACATTTTGGGTTGCTTAAGTCATATCAAAGGATCAAAAATATATTTTTAGGGAAGAAATGAAGATATATATTAAAACATTTGTAGGAAAATGTAAAATCTTCTAAATAAATAAAGGAGAGATAGTTAAGCCTCTATGGTTGCTTTAACTTTTACACATACGTAATCAAAGGTGAAATAGATATCAATGGAGTTAGTTATAGGGTAACTAAAATCAAAAGGTAAGGATGCCATTTTTAGTAATGCATAGGGTCACAAAAAATGCAATTTTTTGTAGAATTCAAAGTACATATATTGCAAGCCAAATGGAAAAAGTGTTCATGAAGGAAATTCATAAAATTCATGGTTTTCATAAAGTAATTTAGTAAGTGACAAAGATCCAAAATTCATAGGAAACTGTTGGAAAGAGTTATGGAAGATAAGATGAACAAAACTAATGATGAGTTTACATATCATATATAGACAGATGCTCAAGGTTTTCATAAAGTAATAGGAAGTGGAAAAGATCCAAAATTCATAATAAATTTTTGGAAAGAGTTATGGAAGATAAGAGGACCAAATTAATGATGAGTTTAATATATCATCCATAAACAAATGTTCAAATAGAAATAGTTAAGAAATGCGTAGAGGGTTATTATTGTTGCTATTCTTTAGACAAACGATATCAATGGATCAAGTGGCTTTCTTTAGTAGAGTGGTGGTATAATACCATCACAAATCTACTAAGATGTCTCCATTTGAAGCTCTAGGATCTCCAACTCTTAGTATAATATCCTTTCGTAAAACCATTCAAAAGTACAAGCAATAGACTAACTTATGGAAAATACTAAAGAAAATTTGCAAATTCTTAAAGCGTTCCTAGAACATGATGAAGCAACAAGCATATCAAAATTGAAGTGAAATAAAATTTGATGAAGGTGATTGGGTATTTTTAAGACTACAACCTTATAAGAAATATAATCAAACAAAAGAAGAACTTAGAAGTTAACTCCAAAATTTTATGGGCTCTAGAAGCTTCTTGGAAAGATTAAAGAAGTTACTTATGAGCTAGGTAATTTTTCTTCTTCTTAATTTCATAAGTTTTTTCATACATGTATTTAGGATAAAATATGTCAATGAAAAAAAACTTCCTAAATTAGATGAAGACCGGAAATTGATTCTTGAACCCAAAATATTTATAGATGGGTATTCTCTATCTCTTTGGAATAGAACCTATTATCACCCTACAAGTTTCCTATGGTTGTGGTAGGAAGTCATGGGGGTAACCATTTCAACCAATCTTTAGAATGTACTCTAGCCTTACAGTCAGAAGAGCTCTGTCTTTGTCACAAAACACATTCACATACACATTTAACTTTAAACAAGCGGTCATAAGGCTAGATTTTGATGGGAACATGGTATTTGCATATTTAAAAATGGTGAAATAGAAAGACAAGAAATACCATTGGGAAAATGGAGTCAAGTCCTGAAACATTCAAGGACTTACAACAAATAACAAACAACAATAACCTTGATAATCTGAGGAAAAATAGGCACCGATGTTCAACAAAATATATTTAAAGGGATGGCAGGGGGGAATAAGAAGAAGCCCGACGTAATAGGTGGCACCTATTTGGGGATGAATCTCCTGAACACACCTTTAGCATAATAAACAACATAGGCTAGTAACTACAATGGAGTAAACAAATATGGCTACTAGAATACAACGTAGATCCATGTGATAGAGGACTCAAAATTGGACATAGCTACTAGACATACAACGTAGATCTATGTCATACAGACGCAAATTTGAGCATAGCCATGACCATACAAATGTGGATCCATGCTGGTACTTCATACAATATACTCCATTGCAACATGGGGAGAAAGATATGAGTGATTTATAACAACTACCCAGGGTCTTCGTCTCGTCTTCCACAAAGTACGATTCTATCCATGTGATTACAATGATCTCAAGTCGAACATGGTAGAAACCACTTGATTACCGGTCAATGATGTGAACCATTAACAAGTGCGAGGGAAATCATCATTAATGTCAATGATTCCCAAGGTACTCTAGTACAATCTATTGAGTGTGAATAGATGATCTAATGTCGAACACTCAGTCGAATCTCTTGATCAAAGGTCAATGATGTGAACCTATGTCGAGAGCGAGAGAATATTTCATTGAGGCATACAAATCTCAAGGTACTAAATTTGTTTCTAAGACTATTTCCTGGATGATGAGCTGATGTTGATAGGAATAGTCTCGTTGAAGGAGGACCATGATGAATCCCACATCGACGACATGAAACTCAGAACAAAGTTCTAGAATGTTGTAGATAATGTAACCATAGGACTGACTCAAAAGTACTGACACAAAATCTATTTTAGTTGCAGAGGTAAAGACTCTTACTTCCTTTGAACATCGGGCAGCATGACTGTATTAGACAGATACATAGTGTGACAATGGACAATGCATTCTTTTGAAAGATTAAAAGGAGTGACATGACTCATGAAAGTGGATCGACTTGTAAGTCAGCTGAATACCCAATTGATTGGATGATATGAAGACAAGTGCCATGTTCAAAGGTGATAAAGAAATTCCCTTTATTCGCAAAATGAATTTATTCCCTTCCCTTAATTTCCCCATCATGATTGATGAGTGCCTATTTTCATTTTTATGAGTTCAAAGAGGGTAAAAAACACTCGTTTTAGCTTGTCTGAAGATAAGTCCATTCTCATATGTTTCACGAACCTGATAAAGGAGGGGTTTGTTCCTTGAATAGGTCTCTTGGTGTTTAGTTTAACAAGTCCAATGAAAGAAAACTCGATATTGTTCACGTTTAGAGAGTCTGAACGAAGATGGAAGAAGACTCCAAAGGGTCCTTTTTCATATGATTTAGTATCCAGGGCCTGAAAAAGTGTAAAATAATACCTGAGAGAACTCTTCCAGTCATGATTGGTTGGAGCATTCCTTTTTCATAAATAGTCCATTCGAACCGAAAAAGAGATAACCTACCGTCGGAGAGATGACTCTTCAAATACTTTTACGAGTATGAAGAAGACAAGTACTCGACAATCATTTCATATTTAGGGAGTCTGAAAAGAGTTTAAAGGCGACTCCATTAAACTTTTTCATGTTTTAATATAGAGCACGAAAAACTAATAAACTAAGCTCAAACCAGTTTTCATGTTTTAACCAAAGCACGAAAAATGAAAAGTAAGATCAACACTTACTGTTTTTAACTAGCTCGAAGATTAGTTGAAATAATGCTCGAAGATTGGTTTCATTTTTACACAAGCTCGAAACCAATGGGTAAACTATGCTTGAAAAATCCCATTAACATGATATACAGAGGTTGGAAGCTTGCCCCCATCATGATTCCTAATGAACCTTACCCCTAGCATGGTTTCTAGGGGCTAGACATGCCCCCCAAACTTCGTTTCATTTGACGATCCTTCTTCCATACCCAACCTAAAAAACCTGCTTACTAATGCGAAAATGTTCTCTGAGGGGGTAAGAAGAATGAGGATCAGGCAGGTGAAAAGAAGGTTCAAATTCTAACACTAAAGGGGAGACTCAAATAAAAGGAAGTGGATTTGTTTCATTTTTACACAAGCTTAAAACAAAAGGTAACTATGCTTGGAGAAAACTGACATGATGGTCAGAACCTAACATGATGGTCAGATATTGTTTTATTTTTTAACAAGCTTGACAGAAGAGAATAACTATGCTCTCAGACATGGTTTCATTTTTATGGAAGCTTGAAACCAAAAGGGTAAAATTTGCTTGAAACAACCTATTTCATTTTTTAACAAGCTTGAAACAAAATATAAACTATGCTCAAAAGCATCTATTTCATTTTTTAACGAGCTTGACATAGAATGGGAACTATGCTCACAGGCATCTGTTTCATTTTTTAACGAGCTTGACACAAAAATGGGAACTATGCTCATAGGAATCTTTTTCATTTTTTAATGAGCTTGACACAGAATGGGAACTATGCTCACTCGCATATGTTTCATTTTTTAATGAGCTTGACACAGAATGGGAACTATGCTCACTCGCATCTATTTCATTTTTTAACGAGCTTGACATAGAATGGGAACTATGCTCACAGAAACATACTTAATTTTTTAACGATCTTGAAATATAAAATGAACTATTCTCATGAATGGTTTGATTTTTATTAAAGCTTGAAACCAAAAGGTAAACTATGCTTGGGGATACCTACTTCATTTTTTAACGAGCTTGAAATAGAAAATGAACTATGCTATAGAACCTACTCCTACCCAACATGACATATAGAGGTTGGTAGGTTTCCCCATTACATAAAAGCTAGCGGCTTTGCTCCATTATGATGTCCATACACTAGAGCCATTCCCCCCATTTTACCTATGATGGGAAGAAGCTAACTAGAAGGGGAAAGAGACACAAGAATATGTGGGACATTCAGGGAATTCTGATTACTAGGAGTGATGCGATGGTTAGGTGTAACAAAAGAAATCTGATCAATGTCACAATCTTCCCATCATGGGGAAAATGCATAACTCTAAAGAGTGTGGACACTATAGCTTTCATGGTGTAAGCATAATCATGTCCAAGGAGTAGATTGAAATCTAAAGGACCTTGGACCACCATAACATCAATACAAACAATTTTCCCTCCTAATGTAATAGGAAAATGAGGAAGGATCCCTAAAGGTGCAGTAGGTATTTGATTAAAAGCTAGTATCTGATTGGTGGCTAGCACAAGATGAGGTGAACCTAAAGCTTTCCAAGCAGTTGAGGATAGAATACTAACAGAAGCCCCTTCGTCAACAATAGTGTGAAGCATCCACCTAGCAGTAACATTCACAACTATTTGGAAAGGAACACTCGAATGAAGACGAGACTCTGTTAGGTTACTCCAGTAAAAGGAAATAACCTCATTACTTGGAGAGGGTTCTGTCGAAATAGAAAAAATTTCCTCTTGTCAAGAACAATCAAAATGAAGCATAAAAACTTCAGCAGGATTTAGTTCACTCTCTACTGGAAGAGAAGAACAAGACAAAGATTTGGTCAAAGCGACTACTTCAGTCTTAGCATTCTCGGATGAAAGAGTGGGATTGGGTAGAGATGACGTCGAATCAACCACTTTAGTTTCACTCTCCAAAGGAAGAGTGGGATCAACCACAGATAAATCTGAATTGACCACTTTAACTTCACTCTTCAAGGGAAGAGTCGAATTGACTGCGGATGAAACCAAAATGACCACTTAGTCAACCAGTGGGGATTCAAGAGACAACTTATGATAACCTGTTGGAAGTTGTTGATGAGAAACATAAATATATTCCAAGAACTTATAAGCTTCATCCATGAGAGGACAAAGGTAAGTAAAGTGCATGCCCTTACAAAGCAAGAAAGGATTTCTAACTTTACCCTTCTGACTCTTAACCATAGAGTCACTGGTTGAGGGGGGATCATCAGTATGATGACTAGAGGCTAATGACATAGATGGTTTGGAATTTTTAGACCACTCTTCTTGTACACGGGAGAGACTAGGACACTCCTTAAGAAGGTGGTCCCCCTTGCAAAGCTTACAAGGGAACTTGGGTTTTTCGAGTGTTCTCTTAGAATGAGCACCATCAAGAGCAGATGGTTGCTGCTTTTTCTCTTTCTTATCCTTCTTCTTTTTAACCTTCCCTTTCTTCTTCTTCTTATCCACCTGACTACTAATCGTAGAGATTTGGTCAAGTGAAGAAGAAGAAAGGGATGAAGCCATAATCAACGAAGAAGGAGCAGGATTAGTTTGAGGTCAATGCTCTCCCAGAGGAGAGGTGACATTTGAGACATTAGGTGAAACAGGAATTAGCAGATTAAACAGCTAGACTGGTAATCCTATAGTTAACCCAGGAATATTTAGAGTGGCAATAAAGGGAGTGCCAACACCTTCACTTGGAGGGAATAAAAAATGTACACTTTGGAAAGGGACCTTTTGAGTGGTAGTCCCAGATGGGGGTGCCATCTCTAAACCATCTAAAAACCCCCTAACTACCACGCACAAGAAAGCACTACTAAAACTAAAAGAAACAAGAAAACATGTGAAAGGAGTGGATAAGATTCAGGAACCTCAGAAGATAGGCCAAAAGGATAACTCAGATGGTTTGAGGATCCCTAAAAGGGTCTCCCGATATACTCTAGGTATGTGGGAGATCAAATCCGTAGTGGTGTTGTCTAATGCACAACTGTTTGACAGGAGCCTTTCAATATACTACCAAGTGTGTGAAGTACCTTTTGATATACCTCAAGGGTATGTGAAAGGTCCTTCGATATATAGGACGTACGTGGAAGAACTGTAAGCCCCCGGGATACAGTGCTGGCAAATAATGACAACTTCCATGCTTACCAATGTTGGAACACATCGCTAACCTAACACTCAAGTTGCTAAAAGGTTTAACCTAGTACTACCGTTAATTTTATCTTTTGCATTTAGGTGGAACCATGGAGTAAAAACTCGAATTTAAAGAAGATGCATACCGATCTATATGATAATGTAAGTTTTCCTCTTCAATGAAATTCTACCTAAAAGAAGGAGAGAGATTTACTTTTCTTTCCAAAATGCACACCCAAATGCAAATGCAATTCTATCTTTTCAAACAAAAGTAAAATATCAATGCACCCCAAAAAATATTTAAAGCAATTAAAAAGATATCTAGAGAACATCTAATATAAATAAACCAGAAATGTTTCCTATCTTTTCATGCTTGAGAAAGATGCATAAAAACTTAATGGAAAGATGATTTCACTAACATTTCCAAACAAATCTAACTCTGATGCATGCAAAGATGAAAAATAGATATTGCTTCTTAATGAAAGTAAGATCCAGAATTTCAAACAATCATGCACAAAACAAGAAGAAAATCATTTAACACGCTTGTGAATAAAGCAAAGGAGAGAGAAAACTAAAACTTCTCTTTGGAACAGACAAGAAAATGAAGAACCAATCTCTCCTACAATTAGAGGAAATTTGGGGTCTAAAATGGGCCTTATAAGAAAATGTGCCAACAATAAATTCTAGTGAGTTGGAATTCAAGAACCAATAGAATTTTAGTGAAATGAGTCAACCATAATGGTTGAATTGACATATTTGTCATAAAAAAACTACTTTCTTTGTTTGTATTTTTGACATATATCCCTCTGTTTTTAATCAAATTTCGAGCGGGAGAGCTCGTTGGATGCAGAATTTAATTCCTCCTCCAACGAGCTATCCCGATTGAAATTTGAGTAAAAACACAGGGATATATGTTGAAAATACAAAGAAAAAAAGTAGTTTTTTCTTTCTTCCTCCAAAATTAATAAATAATATTTTATTATTTTAGCTGTTATTTTATTATTTTCCTTAGAAGGCCCATTTTAGACCTCAAATTTCCTCTAATGGCAAGCACTAAAAAACTCATCATGCAAAAGGAAACAAAAACCGCCCCAAGCAAAGAAAGTCTCAAAACAACATGGATCACTCACGCATTCCAAGTCCAAAACAAACCAAAACATACACATGAAAATGAAATGTATATTTCCCAATTCTAACGAATAATATCTATAGAAAGGAGCAAGAGGTTTCAAGCAAAGAAAATAATGTAAAATCCAATGCAAGAAACATAAACTCTCTTTGAATGCAGAAAGAATATAAATATCAAAGTGACTACAGAATATACAATTCATTTTCAAAAATACACTTCATTTTCATCAAAAAGTAATCCAAAAAAAACTCAGAAATCAAAAGACAACAGGAAAGTTTTGAAATCAAACAGGGACTAAAAAGCCTTCCTGGCACTGCTTCCATAGGGTTGTTGATAGAGCAGTTTTGAGGAGGCACCACTTCCTGCTAACTGCTTACAGGTGGTGGCACCGCTTATTTCTATCTACACTCAGGCGGTGGCACCACTTTTTGCCCACTGTAGATCCACGGTTCCCTGTAAATGTCCAGAACATACCAAAGGTGAAAAAAAAAGTCAAAGCTTGGAAAACCAACATAAAAAAGATGAATCAACAGTACCAAAGAGCATAAAAAGTTAGGATGACTCAGTTCTGAAGAGATAAGAAGCTAGAGATTGGATTCAGACAAGTGTTTGAAGGCTAAGGAAGATCAGATCTACTGAAGCTCTTCCCCAGTGGAGTCACCAAATTTGTTGTCAAGAATTTTGTTGCACATTCTGCAGATAGAAGTTGTTCCTCTAGTTTGAATGGTTCAGATCCATAACAAATAAGTCACAATAAGGCTAATAGACTTATCCTAGAAACTACAGACACCTGGAATGTAATCTTCATAGATTGATGTGGATCTTCACCTGTTGGCAAGAGATCTCCAAGAAGTTACCTGCAAACACAAAAGATAAAAAGTACCAAAGTATTATTTGTAGATCTATATTGGTGACTAAGAAATCCAATAACAAACATGCAAGATTAAACAAGACAAGTTATGTGGGAAGAAAATCAACTTTGCATTAATGAATAATGAAAGAGTTACAACCTGCGCCTTAGTGTTGAATGCACTCCTTCACAAAACCGATGTCTTATCCTCGATAGCTCCAACTTGCTCCTCTATGATCACTCTCAATTAATGAGGCTAGAATGTCAAAATGGCAGCATGACTTTGCTCTTTCTCAACCATGGGGTATGATCCTATTTATATAGGCCTCAAATGGATAGGGATGGTTGATATTTTAGTGGGTAAGGTGGACATGAGATCCCCAAATCATGGATCTTGAGCTCAACTAACCCAGGTGAATAGGGATAAGGTCTACCATGAATCTTTTGATCTAGAAGCTTCGTGAAGCTTCTATTTTTCACATTTTACCAAGGGAACCGCTCCTGCCCCTTGATGACAGAGCGGTGTTAGGCAGAAACACTCTTCAAACAAAGAGGAAAGGCAGTGCCACTACCTATCTTCAACACAACTTAGGCATTGTTGAAGAAGGCACCGCTCCTAAGCTTAAGGGTAAAAGCAGTGCTAGGTTTTTATGTGCAATTTTGACATTTGGATCACGGTTTTCGCTTCAAGACTTGGGAATGAGGGAAAACATAGATTTTTAGGATCTTATCACATGTTGATGACAAGATTTGGGTGTAAAATATAATAGCATGTCTATGGATTATCATAGCTTGTATCTTCTTGTCTCTACATTTTCATAACCTGTATCTGCATAATCATAGCTTGTATCAGCTCGTCTCTACATTATCATAGTCTGTATTTTATTTTGAGTTTTATGAAAAAAATTATGAAAATTATCTAGTGCCAATTTAATTTTAGTTTTATGAATAAAACATAGTTATTCAATCCTATTCATCAATTTATTTATATAGGGGTGATGGGGAAGGTATCATAGGGCCTCATGATTGGATAAAGGTAAAGGATAGTGTGTCATGTGTAATGAGGATTTCTCCCATGTTACGTACAAAAGCACTAGCATTACATCAATGGGATCGTAAAGGAGAGTTCATGGAAAACTAAAACAACAAACAAGATTAGTAACACAAAGAACATATTTTTAACGTTTTTTAATATATGAGGGATAAACTAAATAAATACAAACAAACAAAAGTATACCTTCTTTCTTGTAAAGTGAGCCACCATGGCCATCTCGGAAGTGGTCCTCTCTCCATAGGTTGGTTCTCCAGGTGGGTACAGAGAATGTCTTGACGTACGAAGTGGGAATGGTATGGTGACAGGATGATGGAAAAAGGGTGTGTGAATACCTGAGAGCAAAGGTGTCCCAACGTACTCACAAAATGAAAAATGGGAAAAAAGGTTTTTTGGGAGAGCCCTTCACAATGTATTTATAGTATGGTTCTAGGGTACGTTTTTGACCCAATGTGGTTACCCATGGTATTTTCCTGTGGTTTTTTATCCTTTTTCTTTTTTAGGGTTTTTGAATGGTTTTTAGGGTTTTTGAACCCTTTTTAGGGTTTTTTTAATCCTTTTTAGGGGTTTTGACCCATTTTTGGAGAAAGTGAGGGTAAACCATAGTAAATAATAATGTTTTGGACCATTTTTTGTGGAAATACAATTGTGAAGGTCAAAAGTAAGGGAAATATGGTAGGAATATTATGTATGTATGAAGTTTAGACCATGTAGAGCTAGGTGAACAATTTTTTGTGTTAACATATTTCCCTCTAATGTGTGAGGGCAGAAGCTCATCGCATGGACGATGGACATCATAGGATCATGGGAATAGTGGAGAGACTGGAGAGACCCATAGAGAAGTGGCACTTCCTCGTTCGAACCATGATGGATTTTGGTTTTTATTAATGGTTCTTAAAAAATGTATGAGATACATATAATGTGTAACATGTATATGGATGAGGCAGGCATATCCATTCTCGTAAAAATGTCAAAAGAATAAATAATGGGATCAAGGCTCAAAACATGGGAGCCAATCAATACATATACAAATGCCGATACATAATGGTGGCCTCAATGGGAGGTTGAATACAATGCTGATATGAAGAACTGATATATATGAACAATGGCATTCTCATGGAATGAAATATCATCACAACTGATGCTCTGCTCGATATGGAAGTGTACATAATTGAAGGCACTCAATGACTAAGAGTCAGAATATCTGTGGTACAATATATAACATCAAGTACTAGAGATACATGGAAGGACAACACTGGGGGCTTCCTAACACTGTTGCCAACGCAACCTGAAAATCACAAGGGACATGAAACTGTGTGGGTCCCATGGTAGACTCACCAATGTGTTAAAGTCAAGTGACAACCGGGGTCTTCGATGAAATAATGAACAAACCAATACCCTGTACAAATCTCAACGGTGCGATGATGTAGCTGAAGTTGAGCACATGATACACAACCATCCCGAGAGGCACTAATGACTCCTCTCAAGCGGTCAAAGGAACTCATCAATGAGGTGGATGAAACCAGGATATAGGGACCTCTGGGTCTATCCTATGGAATAGATGTGTTGGTATCGATAGAGGGAGACCTGCAACTAATCAAGGAAATGATGTGTCCTTTAATAGGAGGACAAGGGGGATAACCAAAGATGTAGACCAATTTGGGGACTGACACATTGAATGGGGGAACAAGGGTAGGTTAGTATGGGGGACTCAAAATTCCTTAATTCAGAGTATGACGATAGAGCTGACCTCATGGAAAGAAATGCAATTGACTCATGGGAGAGGGATCATAGCTATAATACCGGGAAGATAGCTACAAATGGGAAATACTGAGGGAAGTAAATGGACTAGTGATATCTAGGGGATCCAAGGAAGACTCATCACAAAATACTCTGAACAAAGGAAACCAATGGGGGGAAGTTGCCATACTGTGATATCATATGTAGTGGCTCCTAAAGACATCTTTATGACACAATATCGTGGATTTTTATCGAGCCTAAGAAAGTAAATGCTCAATGGTGTTTTCATTTTTAGGGAGTCTGAAAATAGGAATTTTGACTCCAGTGTGGTCTCATTTTAGTATGTAGTCTCCTAATCTTGAATAAGGATAAAAGTGTACAAAGGAGAGCTCCCCCAACCTTTTGGGAAGGAAGACTTCTTTACCATTGGTAGTCCAATCAGGCCAAAAAAGGTTAAACCTATATTGACTGGACGATCGTTCAAATACTTTTGCGAGCATGAATGATACCAAGTTTGCTCGGTAATATTTTCTTGATGAGAGGGTTGGAAAAGAGCTTAAAGACAACCCATAATGATTTTTTTCATAAATTACGGTCCCAATGTCTGAGAAAGCATAAAAGGATACAAAGGGAAACAGTCCTAGCAAGGTGCTAGGGTGATCCTTTTCTTATGATAGTCTATGCGGTCCAAAAAAGGAAATAAATGAGGCCACATAGATGCCCTTTCAAATAATTTAGAGAGCATGAAAGGAAGCAAGCATGCTCAACAATATTTTCATTCTTTAGGAGTCAAAAAAGAGCTTAACAAAAACTCTGGAATTGTCAATCAAGCAAAGGGGACGTGTTCAATATATGGAAAGAGGTTATGTTGTGAACATGGCTGAGAGGAATAAATGTAGAGCATTGATGGGGCACTCTTGTAGGACAATGGATGGCGGTAAAATATGTCCAACTTTGCAGATGGATGGAGTGGATGGCTCATGAAAATGCCAATACAAATGATTCAAGATTCACATGATGGCATGCAAATCGAGGTGACTTCCAGGTAATGGAACAAAAAATCATAATGAGAGAATGAGATGAAGGTCTCATAAAAAGACAGAGGAAAGAAAATTGAACCTAGTGGTGCGAACGACATCTCAAACGGACTCCAGATTACTCTGACTATTATCTAGTGATGTTTCCCCTAGTGCAGTGATGCACGAGGAAAAAAATCAGCCAAATGGAGGCTTATGCATACAAATATAGCTCAACGTGCAAGGTGTGATCCACGTGATGACACAAAAATAGAGGTGACTTTTGAGAAATTTCTTGAAGAAAGTAGGGAGGGAGTCAATCTAGTACAGGTCATCTCTTCATATAGGATATTTTTGCATGGTGGTGGTAGCTTCCTATCCTCATAGAGGATGATCCATACATGAGCATGGACTGCCGAGGAGATTCTGGAGACACCTTGACCTCCAGTACAGGGATATGGAATTGAAGGTATGCTAGTAGGGTGGTAGCTAGATCATACATGCGAAATATTGTTTGCATGTGTAGACATGGGACCGCACCCTCCAGCGGGGTACCAGTGGTGCAGGAGCATGGGTTATATCTACCTACTCACGTAAAAATGATGCAACTAAGTTCTACAATGGAATCACTGTGACTATAATTGAAGAAACTACTAGAAAGGGTCACCAACTCGTGGTAAAAATGATGTAAAAAAAGAAGAAAAACTATGACACAGGTGCTGTATGGTGAGCGACTCAGGAATAGGACCTCCGACAAAGGAAATTGGCCTTACCTTGGAGACTCTGTAGTTGGTGCAAAGTAAATGGGGAATGAAGATTCATAATGGATTGAACCTTCAAAGAATCAACCGTAATCCCTTTATGGGATACGATAAACCCAAGTAAACATTCAGGAGGGACACAAAACACACACCTCAAGAGGTTCAAGTGGATGTTGTATTTGCGACACACAGGAATATTTGATGCAAGTCTTATAGATGCTGTGAACACTTTCGAGAGAGAGCTGTGAGGTCGTCTAGGTAGGCCAATATGATGTGGATAAGTTCATGGAAGTAGAACGTCATGGGTCGCTGAAAAGTGATGCCAACAATTTTAAGGCCAAATGGAATAACTCGATATGTAAACGTGCCCCAGGGGGTTGTGAAAGCAGTCTAGTACTAGTCTTCTTTCTGGATTTGAATTTGGTTATAACCAAAAAAACCATCCATGAAAGAAAAGAACTCATGTCTAGCATAGGAATCAATGATTTGGTCACTAAACAGAGTGGGGAAATTGTCCTTGGGACATGCCAAGTTCAAATCACGAAAGTCAGTAAGGACACGAATGGAACCTTGTTTTTTATTAATGAGAACAGGTTTAGAAACCTAAGTGGTATACATGATGGGGTATATGAAATCTGCTTTACGCAGTTTCTCGATCTCAACTTTGACAGCAAGAGCCTTTTAGGGGTGAATGGGTCTTTGTTTTTGGTGAACATGTGCCACATCAAGCCATGTGTCGATACGATGTTCAACAATAGATGGATCAAGACTAGGCATCCCAGTATATGACCAAGTGAAGACATCACAAAATTCCTAAAAAAGTGCCTTGTATGAAGCAACTTATTCACAGGAGAAAGATGCTCCAAGTGTAATATCTTCAGCTACCTTAGGGTTAGTTGATATGTTGACCTTAATGGTTGGAAAAATGTTAGCCATATTACCGTCTTCAAAGTCATCGGGTGCTGGAATGGGGTTCTTGAACCAGTCAAATTTTCCATGGATGAAGTCTTTTTCCTTGACTGAGTATTGATCCGATGATGAGAGAGGTGCATCGAGAATAAAGAATGAGAGATGGTGCATATCGTCCCAAGGGTACTAAAGATTCGAAATAGCTTCATGAATCTCCTCATCATTGTTGAAACAACACATAGATGGATAAGAGGAATCTTCTACGACTGGGGAGATCATGTATATGGTGTTGGTTGTGTCTCTGGAAGAAGCCAGAGGGTGGATCTCCTCAAGGATGGTGATATCGGACTCACGAGAGTGTTTCCCAAGGTTGCGAAGGGCTAAATGATACTTGAGCAAGTCTGATAAATGGTGAGAGTAATGACCATAAAAGCCGCAAACTGCACATATATGCTTGGTTCACAATGACTTGTTTTTGACCATTGGTGGATCTCCAATGATGATTACTGGAGCACCATCGGATGTATCCATAGCATCCATGTGTGTGCAATGGAGAGGTAACTCTAGGAAATTTTGTGTCGCATGACCTTGGATATCGCATAATACGCAAGGGGGAGCTGGACGAGGTTCACTTGTTTCTTTGGAAGCCTTTCCCCCAGTCCTCTTTGGAGGAGGAGGAACAGGAGTAGTCTTTGATGGACCAACAAGTAGACATGACAATGTCTCAATTGGTTGGATGGGAGTTAGCATAACCTAGGGAACCAAGGGTTGAGTGGGTGGATTGAGGTACCACATAGGAATTCCCAATGTGAAATTAGGTAAATTGAGAGTAGCCATGACAGGCTTGCTCATAATTCCAGATGGTGGAAAAAGGAAGGGAAACGTGTGGATTAGGAATAAACCCCAATAATTCTT
Organism: Pseudotsuga menziesii; assembly: GCA_001517045.1. NCBI lineage: Eukaryota > Viridiplantae > Streptophyta > Pinopsida > Pinales > Pinaceae > Pseudotsuga > Pseudotsuga menziesii. The sequence goes on from LPNX010145237.1 coordinate 88,248, forward strand.
AGGTGACTGTGGTTAAGGGTGTGACTGATGTTGCGATGTGGTCGGGATGGTACCAGATGTGATAGTACACAAATTCAATACTTCAATTGGTGTAGGTGGAGGTCGTAAGGACAAGAAGGTGTCCATCATAGGAGTTTTGGTAAACAAGCTCGAGCCAACAATAGATAAGGAAGGAATGGATGCATTGTCAATGGTAGGAAGGATGTGCTCTGGTGTGGCCATCCCCTTCGGATCGTAGTAATTCAACTGGTCGACAGTCATAATCTTCCCATTATGAGGGAACATCAGAAGTTGAAATATGGTAGAGGCCACAACTCACATGGAATACATATATCTAGGTCCTAGGATGAGGTTGTAATCAAGTTGGGTGTTGAAAACCTCAATGTCAATCAAAACTATTTTGCAAGTATGCGCAAAGAGCGGTAGTGGAATTTTGAAGGGTAGGGGACCCGAGTTTCTGCCAAAAAAAGGTCGACACAACACAGGTGGATGACCACTCATCAATAATGCTTTGATGTACAACCAAATTCTGAATTGAGGCTGGAACTTGGAAGGAGATGGTAGACGACAGCCTGGGTTATCCTTGATCTAGGTCCAAGGTGATCAACCTAGAATCAGAGGGATCTATGACACCTAGAGTGGAAAACAATGGTTTACGCTATGACGAACAATTTTTAAGCACTTCTAGAGAAGACATGGTTGTAGGATATTGGGCCAAGTTGTCAACTATACTATGGTTGAGGGAATCCCTAGTAGTAGCATTGTTTGTGACATGACACACAGGAAACCATGGGACTCTGGTTGCCCTGTCTTTGGGGGGTCTTGGTAACTATAGAGACATATCAGGAGTGGTAGAGGTAGATTTCGTTGATGTTTCAGTGGTTTCTATGATGGATCCATACTAGTTGCATTGATTCTAGAGGTTGACTTTGAATGACAATGTCATGAGGTGATAGACACCAGCCTCAGCAGGTGGGGCTGCAGTAGGAACTGTGAGAGCTAAGGGTTGGGTTGCAACCATTCCTTGGTGGGGTAGGGGTTTTTCGAGCACCATAGGTGAAGGTCCTGGTGGCAGTGGGTTTAGCTGAGCTAGAGCAGATGCATTTAGATCACATTGAGTGTTATTCTGGAGAAGTTGTTGGATGTGAGCCATGTGAGGACACAAATGAGTGTAATGACCATAGGTGTTGCAGATAGCACACGTATGGTTCGTTTGTAATTGTGGGTTCTTCCTAGGATGATTGGGACATTGGGGATTCTATGTAGGTGGGTCGACACCATTATTTTTTGGAGGGTTGGCCTGTTGGCCACCTCCTTGGGGCTGATTATTGCCTCGGTTTCTTCCTCACTTGTTCTTACCTTTCCCTTGTTGGTTATTGGGGAATATTGGTGTTAACCCAAAAATACCTCAGTGATCTCTACATGACCTGCACCACCTAAGGACATCCATGCATGACCCTCATTTGACCCCCACACCCTCAAAATGTCTCAAAAATGTGAAAAGGGGCTTAAAAACCCCAAAAAAGAGCCAAAATAGCTCTCGTAGGGGATAAAACCTCCAAAAAGGGGCTAAAACCCCTCAAAAGAGATTAAAACTCCCAAAGGAGCTAAAGACTAGGCAAAAAGGGGCTAAAGCCCCAACCAGGGGCTTAAAACCCTAAAAATATTGAGAAAAAGTATAAATAGAGGGGTGGGGTTCACTCTCAAATCACTCCTTCTCTCCCTATCGTTATGCTGCCAATGTGAGTGCCTTAAGACCATTTGCCTCTCAAGCCATTCACCCTCCCTCTCCTCCATTTCTCCATTGAGCCAAAGCTCCCATTCCAAAAGAGAGGTGCCTCCCCAAGCTAGGGCACGGTGGCCCATTTCCACCCAAATAGAAGGTTTAACCATTAGTTTTCCATTGTTATTTTTGTTTAATAGCTTGTTTTATTTGTAGGTTTGTGTTCTAATAGTTTGCTGCAGGTTCTCCTCTAATTGCCTATAGCCATCTTTCATTTTTCTAACAAGTTTCCTGTAGGGTTTCATGGCTCAAGGCTAACAATTCTTTGTAGGTTTTTCATTCCATCATCACAGGAACCCTACCCTTCCATCCTATAGATGGAAAGGACATGTTCTTGCTTGTAGCAAGGGCGAAAGCCCTACTACAGATTTGGCGACCATACCAGGTCGATCCCACAGGATCCCTGGATTTAATTTTTATGTTTCAGTTTTTTATTTGCCTTAGTTTTAATTTCTTCTAAATCTAATTTAGATTTGTCTTTTTCTACATTTTAGTTCACAGCTGAGCCTCCTTAAGGCCAAACCAAGCCCGTTTGGACATAGTACAAGCTACTATCGGTCGTTCCTTGCTCAGGATAAAAAAAAAATTCCAATTTTTTGGCCAAGTCGCTCTTATCGGGCTAACAGGTGTGACCAGGTCGCCCATTTATCCCTCAAAGGAGTGAC
>LPNX010145237.1:91294-147919 GCA_001517045.1 Pseudotsuga menziesii
TAATGAATCTATTTTTAAGTTTCAGTTTTTAATTGAAAATTAATGCCTTGCCTAGCCCTTCCTCCTCTACCTTGTCATCATCCTTCGGGGTATTCTGGGATAAGATGAAGGGTGAAGCTCGTATAGTAATAGGAATTTCACTTGTATTTTTTGAGACCACTAAAAATGGGTGACTTGGAAGGTAGAGGGAGTGGAGACTGATGGGGGTTTCATGGCATTCACGTCCTCCTTATTGACCGACCTTGCACTCGGAGAGTGACCTGAGGATCTATGGATGGGCTTAGTCCCATTGTGTTGAGAGCCCAGCACTCTTTCCTGGTCTAAGAGGAATACAAGTGTAAGGCAGTCACCTAGTAAGGCTATCATTGTTTAGATTCAGGTATGGCATGTTTAAATTTTCTGTTCACAATTTAATGGTTTCATAACAACTTACCCATGTTATAAGTTCTGTAATAAACCAGAAATCTTTGAGAAATAATCATAAACCATACAAAGAATCCACCAAGTATAACATAAATACAATGGACATGCACACAAACCATACCAACTAAGACAACCAAACTCAGTTCATGACGCTGAGCCAGCCATTAAAAATTTATTAATTTACACTAATTCAAACACTTGCAGCATTTGAGGACATAAGTCCCTGACTGCCTTAACCATGGTAAGTACTTGGGCTCATCCTTGAAACTCATTTTGAGGAGTACCACGGGAACCCAAAAGTAGCTGGCTTCTGAGAGGAATTACCAAGCAAAATGGGAAACGACCCCCACCGATTGACTAGCACTCCCATGAGGAAAAATCCAAGCATTGTCTCCTGGAAGTCTTGGTGTTTGAGTGACCACCTAAAATCCAATAGGAAGCCATTAAAACTGGGGTCCAAAATGTCACTACCATATTTCACCACTCGACATACCAACCAGATACAATTGATCCCCCATGTTCTTCCTCATGCCTGAGAGGCAATCCATCACAGTTTGGGTCCTTGAACCAACACCATGGAGACCATTCTTGATGACCCTATACACCATTAGAAGGCCACACAATCTCTGATTTAGACTCAGAATAATACGAAACTGATCCATCTCTTCATACTACACCATCTAGCCCCATGGTTGGTGCAACACTAGATCCATTTTTCGACTTAGTGATTGGCAGTGGACCCATGTCCATACCCCACACCACCACCAACACCCCTGCTAGAGGTCCCAGCACTATCATGTAGACTATCATAAGTTAGCTACCACCACCCATACTGACCAATCAAACTATCCCACCTGTCATGCCTGGGGGCAGTGTCCTGTCCACTCACAGTGTCGCACTTGGTATGCCTAGGGACAGTGGCCCTTCCACCTACACTGCCCCCCCTATCATAAATGGGGACAGTGGCCCTTTCACTCACATGGTTTCGTTTACCACACCTAGGGGCACAACTGTGCCACAAGTACCCCCAATCATACAGATGCATCATGTCCCTGCAAGCCCCACCACCATTGCTGCCCCATCACACATCAAACTTTGGTCAAAATTTCCTTTCATGGCACACCTCAACCTTCCTGACTTGGCTCAGTTAACAAATGACCTTATCTACCATCAAACCTTTTAGCCTCCCATGCCAACCAAACTCCACTCAGACATTCCCAAGTTTGAAAGGAAGGCAGGGAAGTGCCCCCAAAACCATATCATGATGTTTCACCTATGGTGCTCATCAAACAGAATCATAAATGACTCGATCAAACTTAGGCTATTCCAACTCACCCTCATAGGTGTTGCAGCCAAATGGTACATTGAGCTACCTCAATCCAAGTACCTGGATTTTAAATCCTTGGCTTTCATGTTCCTGCAGTATTTCCAACTCCATGTTAGATATAATGAAGGGGTGGAGATCTTGCTATCTTGCTTCCAGAATACTATGACCCACATAACTTACCACATCCATGAGTGGTGGTGACGTTATTTTGTGCAGGATTCAACTTGATGACAGGATCTTCCTGGATTGGTTCCTAAAAACTTTACTACCACCTATAGCAAAGGACATCGCATCCGAACGTCCCCAATCCAAAGAGGAGGCCATCTTGAAAGCCCATTAGTTTGATCTGATTTATGCTCAGTCTAGATACATGTATACCATCATTCCAGATGCTCCACGTGCAGGCACTTCCTACCGTGATGCATCGGGGGCATCCCATGCTGCAAATGGAATTATAGGCTCTGTCTCCCATCACTCACAACACCATGCGGCACCACCTATGATGCCACCACACCCAAGAAACACCCCTAGTGTTTCCTACCCAAATCAAGCTCCCAACTAGTCAAGAATGATGTCTCATTTCGGAGCCACAACCTCCTATGCACAATCCGTGCCACAACAACATGCCTATGCTGTTAGATTTTTAACATTTAAGCCAACATTATATTAGGATCTTTAACTGAGAGAATAACAAGCATAGTAATCAAACACAAGAGACAATGAAAACAGTGTTTTTCCTTGAGGAAACCATAAATGGAGAAAACCCCACAACTTCCTCAGAGATAGAATCAACACCAAAAGTAAAAACCCAAAACAGTAAGATGATCTCTCGACAGTAGTATCCTCTTTCTTTTTAGCCCCAACAACTTCTTCTCCCTCAGCTATGAGCTACAACTGAGTGTAAGTGAGTGTGTGTTAAATAGAGAGACTCACTCTCTATTTATACTAATTTCCGACTTGACAATAACTCACTAGGGACGACTTCACTAAGTGAGTCTAACAACCCTAGGGCCCCGCAACTACAGGGACTTTAACCCTTGATCAATAGGAGGGTTACCCATAATGACTTGACATGACTTGTTTACATTATAGAAACTCTTGATCGAAACATCGAGGCATGACATGACTCAATTACATTACAAACACTTACTGGAATAAACATCGGGGTATAATACATAATAAATACAAGTGAATACATTCCGAAGTTACAATTACATCAACACTCCCTCTTAACTAGGAAGGTATTCTCTCAACACAATTTATTAGCACAAGTATTCTTCTCTATATCATCTGGATCATCATCGAGTCCTCGTCATCTTCATTTTATCTTCATCTTCAAGTCATCTTCATTTGGATCTATATCATCACTCGATCTGGATCATCATCACTGGATCTGGATCATCGCTGGATCTGGATCATCTCTGGTTCTGGAACATCTCTACTGGATCATCATCACGGGTGCTATCTCTTGATTCTTCTCATCATAGGAAGTTCTACAAAGCCAGCCCTTTTTCATACTGGTTGTAGGCCTAGCCTCCATGTAGGTATTTTCCAGCACTTATATCTGACCCTAAGTCAGAATGGCCCACCCAACACTTAGATATGATCATGTAGGAACCAATCCTATAGTCATATCGAAAAGGCATGACCAACACTCACATCTGACCATGTGGGAACACATCCCACAACCATATTAGAAAGGCCCAGCACTCACATCTGAAAACTAATGTCAGAAACGCCCAGCACTTACATTCTACCATGCGAGGAACCAATCCTATGTACATGTCGAAAGGGCTCTGCACTTACATTCGACCATGCAAGGAACCAATCCTATGTGCATGTCGAAAGGGCTCTGCACTTACATCCGACCATGCGAGGAACCAATCCTATGTGCATGTTGAAAGGGATTTGCACCTATATCTGATCATATAGGAACCAATCCTACAATCACATTAGAATGGCCTTGCACTTATATTTTATCATGTAGGAATAATCCTATAGTCACATCAGAATGGCCCTTAGTCCCAGACTGAGTGTTCCTGGTAACTGACCAGGTGTCTCCATTCCAAGAATGGAATTCAGTGCTTATATCTGATCATGTAGGAACCAATCCTACAGTCCCATCAGAATGGCTCAACACTCATATCTGACATGTGAGGAACCAATCCTCTAATCATGAAAGAATGGCTCAACCCTTACATCTGACCATGGAAGGAACCAATCCTCTCACAATGTCAAAATGGCTCACGAAATCATCACTTCCCTTTGGAGGGAACCTTGATCTTGAGAAAACCAAGCTTCTCCCTAAAGTACTCAAACTTCACTCTAGCTAATGGATTCATCAACACATTAGCTATATGTTCGTCCATCGCAACATACTAGAGCTGCACTACTCCTCTCTGCACCATATCTCTGATATAGTGATACTTGATCTCTATATGCTTCAACTTGTCATGGAACACCGGGTTCTCTGACAACTTCACACAACTTTGGTTGTCGCAATGTATACAAGTAGCATCCATTTGGAGATCAAATAAATCAGACAGTAGCTTCCTTATCGAGACTGCCTCACAACTAGTTGAACAAGCTACGACATACTCTGCCTCAACTATACTCAGTGCCACATAGGATTTCTTCCTGCTAAACCAAGAGATCACACCTGACCCCATACTAAAGCAACACCTTGAAGTGCTCTTCCTATCAATGGCACTGCCTGCCCAATCTAAATCAACATAACCCTCCAGGTTAATCTTCTAATTTGCCTGATACTCGATCCCATAATCAACTGTACCCCTCAGGTACCTCAAAATATGCTTTGCAGCAATCAAGTGAACATGTCTCAGATCTGTCAGGAACTAGCTCAAGGTGTTCACAACAAAGAAAACATCTGGTCTCATGTTTGTCAGGTACATCAAGGACCCAATCATCTAACGATACATCGTAGCATCAACCACTTCTGATGAAGCATCACTCAATAGCTTAAGGTTCGATGCCATAGGTGTGTTCATGGCCTTGCATTCCATCATCCCAAACCTATTTAGGATCTCTACTGCATACTTCCCTTATCCGAGGGAGATTCCATCTGCATTCTACCACACCTCCATGCCTAGAAAATAGTGCATCATACCCAAGTCCTTCATTTTGAACTCAGCAACAAGATTCCTCTTCGTATTAGCAATCAACCCATCCATACCTGTTACAAAAATATCATCTACATATAGTAGGAGTATCACTGGGTTTCCATCTTCAACCTTGTAGTAAAGGTTGGAACCTGCTTTACTTTTGGTAAAGCCCAAACTGGATAAAAAGCCATCAATTCTGCCATACCATGTCCTGGGTTCTTGTTTCAAACCGTATAGGGCTTTCTTCAATCTACACACATGAGACTCCCTGTCATGTGCCTCAAAACTGAGTGGCTGCTCCACATACACTTCCTCTTCCACTACACCATTCAAGAAAGAAACCTTGACATCCATTTGGTGTATCTTCCATTTCATCACTATAGCCAAAGCAAGTACTGATCTAATGGAAGTGTATCTAGCTATAGGTGCAAAGTTTTCTTCATAATCTATTCCTTCTTTCTGTGAGAATCCATGGGCCATGAATCTCGCTTTATATTTCTCTATGCTACCGTCTGTAGCATGCTTGATCTTGTAGATACATTTGGAGGTTACAATAGACTTCCCTTCTGGTCTTGGGACAACATCCCAAACATCATTCTTCATGATCGATTGATACTCTACGATCATAGCATCATTCCATTCTTTCCTTTCTGTCGCTTCTTCATAGTTGGAAGGTTCTTTATTGATAAAGTCACACAATAAAGCTACATACGCGGAGCATGACCTGGTCCTCTTTCTTTCTCTGTGATTTTCTTTTGGAGCCCTAAATTCTTGTACCCAAGCAGGTTTCCTCTTGTGAGGATTTGTCTCTTGAGGTGGATCTACAGGTTCTTGAGGTTCTTCAAATTCTCAATCTTCTTCTTGAGTTTCTTCATTCATGGTTGTGTCATGAATTCTAGGTGCTTCCATTTCTTCATGTTCTTCAACAGGTCTCTTTCTGGATTTATTGTAAGCTAAGTCTTCATCAAATGTTACATCCCTGCTGATGTCGATCTTCTTGAATCCTGAGAAGTATATTCTGTAAGCCTTCGATCTTTCAGAGTAACCCACAAATATACCCTTCTTTCCTGAAGGATCTAAATTTGTACTCTTTTCTTTCGGAATGTGTATGTACACTGGACAACTGAATATTCTGAGATGGATGACTTCTGGTTTCTTGCCCAAAAATACTTCTTTAGGTGTCTTGTTCTTAAGTACTTTATGTGGAGTACGGTTCTGTACATACATCAATGTTCTGGTAGCTTCCGCCCATAGATGCATGGGAATATCTGATCATGAAGCATTTCTCTTGCAACTTCCATGATAGTTCTATTCTTCCTTTCGGCAACCCCATTATGTTGTGGATTATATGGAGTGGATAACTCCCTCTTAATCCTCGAATATTTGCATAACTCTTTGAATTCATTTGATGTGAATTCTCTGCCATTATCTGATCAAAAGGTCTTGATCTTCTTTTATGTGTGGTTCTCAATCAAGGATTTGAATTCCTTGAACTTGGTAAAAACTTCATATTTGTTCTTCATAAAGTATATCCATGTCTTTCTAGAAAAATCATCAATAAAGGAAACATAGTATACATACCCGCTTAAAGAACTAGATGACATTGGACCACATACATCGGAGTGAATGATTTCCAATATTCCTTTTGCTTTGCTTTTGCTACTTGGAAATGCCTTCTTTATGTTCTTTCCTTTCGCACATCCTTTGTAGACTCCATCATGTTTTGCCTAAATTTCTGGAAGACCTTCAACAGCTTTGCTTGCAAGTGGTAGTGCTTTGTAATGCACATGTGCAAGCCTTCTACACCAAAGTTCATTTGGCTCTAATGTGTCATGGACCAAAGCTTGTTCTAGATGGCCCTTTAATTTGTATAATCCTCCTTCCTCTTCTCCAATTACTATTGCATCATCAATAGTCTTTCCTCTTGGCAACATGATGACTTGGCCATCTACAAATGCAACCCTCATGCCTTTTGCATCCAGTTCCGATATGGAGAGAAGATTCTTCTTTATTCCTAGTACAAAAAAGACATCCTTCATTTTCATAGACTTTCCAGAGTCTAGCTTGTAGGAGGATTAACCACTACCTTTTATGGGATATTGGTAGTCATCCCTAAGTTTCACCTTATGGGGTGAATTATGTTCGGATAGTTTCTCAAAATATTCTTTGAATCCTGTCATGTGTTTGGAAGCCCCACTATCAATAAGCCAATCTTTGCTTCCATGTGTGACAGTTCCCGTGAGAGTGGAGATCAAAACATATTCTTCATCACTTGAAGAGTCTTCACTTTCTTGTTTTACTCTCTTTCTGGGAGGATCATCATCCTCAGTAGTGTGAGCATGATGTCTTCTTTTGGAGTTATTCTTCTTCTTAGATCCACTCTTATTCATGGGACAATTTCTATCAAAGTGTCCTCTTTCATCACATGTATAACATCTGAGTTTGGATGGAACCTTTTTCACAAAATTATCTTTTTGATAAGAATGCTTACCTTGGTGATGATGATTTTCCCTTCTACCTATCTTGGAGTGTACTATGAGAGCTTGATATTCACTTCCCATATTTTCTTCTCAAGCTGCTATTCAAGCTTCTTCTTGTGAGCATTCTTTCCATAGTCTACTGAACTTGATTAGCTTCTTTCTAGCACAGATTCCTTGGATGAAAGAATCCCATGACCTAGGGAGACCATTCAAGGTTGTCATCACAATTTTTGCATTCTCCACTTATTCATCTACTGCTTCAAGTTGTTCTTTGATTTGGTAGACCCTTGTAAAGTATGACTGGATGGTCTCCTCATTCTGGATCTTTACATTCTTCAACTGCTTCCTCAAACTCATCTTTCAGTTTATGTTCTTCCCTTCAAACAGTTTGGTTAGGGCATCAAACATAGATTTAGGTGTCTTGAGGGAGGACACCTGTGGTATGAGGTGATCCTTGATTGAATCAGCAATAATCCTCTTATCCATAACCAACTTCTTCTTATGTAAGGCCTTAGCCTCATCTTCTTCTAGAACTCAAACCTCCTCATTGATGTAGGAGTCCAACTTATTTTCTTCCAAGACTAGGGAGATCCTATACTTCCAGGCTCGGAAGTTATTATATCCCTCAAGCTTTTCATCAAGCTTGGTATGATGAGACCTCTTAACTAAGAAACTCAAATGGAAATACAAAAGATTTAGATCTTACCAGTTGAAGTTGTTGGATTTGGATTTGGAGCTGAATTTCTGCAGTGCTAGTTCAGGAGCAGATTAGGGTTTGACTTTCCCAGAGTTTTGTCCAACCAAATGCTTTGATCTTGATCTCTAAACTTCAATTTTGAGGAGGATATCAATCCAGGCCTGGGCTCACTCAAAAATTCCACTTCTATGGAAAGCCCTAATTTTCGGCAGTAGTGTCGGGCCCAAATCTGAAAAAGCTCAGAATCAGATTTTGTTTCGACAGAAAGATGCACCCTAGGGAGGCGAGTCAGCCCAACCTTATTTTGTTGAAAATATTTGGAGAGAGATCCAAAAAGTAGGAATCCCTAGTTCCCGCAGCTGCACAGTGTCTTCTTCTCAGGTTAGCTCTGATACCATGTTAGATTTTTAACATTTAAGCTAGCATTATATTAGGATCTTTAACTGAGAGAATAACAAGCACATTAATCAAACATGAGAGATAATGAACACAGTGTTTTTCCTCGGGGAAACCATAAATGGAGAAAACCCCACAACTTCCTCGGAGATAGAATCAACACCAAAAGTAAAACCCCAAAACAGTAAGATGATCTCTCAACATCAGTAGCCTCTTTCTTTCTAGCCCTAGCAACTTATTCTCCCTCAGCTATGCGCTACAACTGAGTGTAAGTGAGTGTGTGTTAAATAGAGAGACTCACTCTCTATTTATACTAATTCCTGACTTGACAATAACTCACTTGGTCCAACTTCACTACGTGAGTCTAACAACCCTAGGGCCCCGCAACTGCGGGAACTTTAACCCTTGATCAAGAGGAGGGTTACCCACAATGACTTGAAATGACTTGTTTACATTATAGAAACTCCCGATCAGAACATCTAGGCATGACATGACTCAATTACATTACAAAAAATTCCCGGAATAAACATCGGGGTACAATACATAAGAAATACAAGTGAATACATTCTGAAGTTACAATTACATCAACATATGCACCAAATTGGCTAACACAACAGTATTAAGGACAAATGCACTGATTTATAGCCCCTCCAACTCCCCCAGTCTACTATGTACCACCTATGCAAACCACCCCAGCCCTCGCCTCAGCTCCATCAGCACCCATGGGACAAGTTTTTGCTCAGTAGAATCATCCCAACCAACCATCCCCCGATAACCAACAAGGGCAAGGTAGAAATAACTGAGCTAGGAATCGGGGAAACAACCAACAACAAGGAGGTGACCAACAACCAAAACCACCTAGACACAATGCTCCATTATAGACAAATCAACCGTGCAAACTATGCGACGTCTACAGGAACTATACGCATGAGTGCCCCTTCATGGGCCACGCCAAGCAGGTTCTTCAGAATGAAGCTCAACATGACACCAATATGGCTGCCCCGGCTCAACCCAAACTAGCACCACTAGGCCCTCCACTCATGGTGCTCCAGAACTCGTTACCACTCCAAGGGTTGGTAGCAACCGCAAATACCCCCACCTTCCCCCTTAGCCCCTGCTGCGGCCCTGCCTACACCCACAGGGGTTCATCACCTGCTAGCCATGACAACTTACGAGGTCAACTTGCAAACTAGGTGGAACCAATATGGGTCCACTACTGAAACAACTGACCCATCAATGGTATCCATGTCCAATGCCACCAACATACCTCTTCACTTACTCCCTTTTCCCCCACGCCCCCCCATACAGTGGGTGGCCAAAAATGCCACGGCTAGAGCTGCTGTGAGCTATAGCATCGTGTATGACTTAGCCCAAACACCTATGGCCATGTCTTCTCTCGAGGTGCTTAAAACATGCCCAACACAAAGGAAATCTCTACGAGCTGCCCTCGATGTCATAGATCCCTCCGACTCCAAATTGATCACTTTTGACTTGGACAAAGGAGAAACTAGAATGCCATCCACCATCACCTTCCAAATTCAGGTCTCAATCCAAAATTTGGTGTTCCATCGATGCATCGTCGATGAAGGGGCATCCACCTATGTGATTTCAACATATGTCTGGCATAAACTTGGGTCCACTACCCTTCAACTGTCTACCACTACACTTCGCGCCTATGATGGCCACCCCACTAGAGCCCAAGGCATTCTTCCACACTTCCTCACCACTTTAGCAGGGAAGACAATCCTAATTGACATAGAGGTGGTCTACGCACAGTTGGACTATAACCTGTTCTTGGGATGAAGCTACATGTACGCCATGAGAGCCATGGCATCCACCGTGTTCTGCCTTATGATGTTCCCTCATGATGAGAAGATTGTGACGGTGGATCAACTGGCTTACCATGATCCATAGGGGCCGGCTACACTAGCCAATGTCATCCCCATTGTGTATTCTTCCTTACAAAATGCAGCCACTCCTTCATTGTTGGTTGTAGGTACTGGGTTGTTCCCTGATACGAGCATGACAACTTCCTTCCCATTCTTACCTCCCCCACTGGCACCAAGCGAGACTATAGATTTTTGCATGCTCTCATCCAACACTACTGTACCTAAACACCAACCATAGTTGCAACTCCATCCGCAGCTGCAACACCAACCGCAGTCGCAGCTTCATCCATAGTCACAGCTCCATCCACAGCAGTAGCTCCATCTGCAGCTGCAACCCCAGCCACAGCTGCAACCTTAGTCGCAACCTCAACCTCAGTTACCAAGAAAACAATGGGGTTCATTCCCACTCAATACAATCCTTTTCCTTTTCCTTTTTCTACCATTCGGGATCATGAGTAAGTCTATCTTGGAAACCTGCAATTTACAGGATTTCACACTGGGAGTTCCTATGTGGTACCTTAAACCACCTACCCTACCTCTGAGGCCCCAGGATGTGTTGACTCATGTCCATCCAATTGAGATGATGTTGCACCTACCTCCAGGTCCCTCAAAGACTTCTCCTGTCTCCAGGACTTGCCCTCTTCCTCCAACAGAGACTGGGGACAAGGCCACCAAAACCACAACCAATACCATTTACATGATTGCTAGCACCAATTTCCCTTTCATCTCGTCGACCGTGGAGGATCCACCTGATCTATCCCGATAACACTTAAGTGACGATGGAGAGATCTGTAAGAACGCCTCTAGTTTTACCCCATTCCCCTTAAACCATAGTGTGGAATCGTTTATTCCCATAAAAGACCAGATTTCATCACCTCGCCTTGCCAACAGCCTTCATCTCAGCAAGGGGGCATACCTCTTCGTTGACTCAGATGGTCGCCTCTTGAAGAATCCTTGCAACAGGCTCCACCTCAAGATATCCAATTCCTGATACAACCACTATGAGTCGCTTATATCGTAGTTTTTTCCTTTTTTGTTTTACAATGTTTTTACCACAAATCAGAGACCCCCATTTAGGGGTAGCACCATTAACTACTAGTCCAAGTCACCCGAAATCTATTTGAGACACTTCTCACACCTCTGGGCTCAAATTTTCATCCTCTATCTTCTATTGAGACCATTGTCTCATGTTTAATAAGTAATTTTTTGGGCCACTTCCTGAGAGTTACTGTGGTTCACATACCACATTGTGATACAAGTGCCTTCGGACCTGTACTTGCATCACGCTTGCCTACTGCCAATCATGCGAGTTCCCGAGCAACAGCCCAGAAGGTGTGTCATTTCATTTCAACATATAGCTGTCTAATTTGCCCACCACACCTTACATGAGTTTTCAGACCATCGTCTAGAGGACAGATCATTTTCTTTGCATGCATTCAACACATAACGGCCTCTGGACTTGCACTTACATCACATGTAGTAAATTTTGTCTAGCGCAACCCACACACAACTATCCTGACCTTTGTCCGAGAGCCACCTCAGTTTGCATGCCTCTACCGCATCGATTCGTGTGCCTCTGCCGTGATCTATCCCGTGCATGTATTGGTATTTTTAAGAGCCACCTGCTCCATTCATATTGCATGGATGACCTTTGGACCACTTTCCACTGTCCCAACATGGGGGCACAACCAGTGCCTTCTTGATCGGTTGACCATATTGGAGTTTCATTTAAGTTCTTTTCTGACTCCTAAAAGAATGAAAATATTGCCGAGCGCAGTTGCTTCCTTTCCTGCTCGGTAAAGTATAGGAAAGGGAATCTACATTGTCCTGTTTACCTCCTTTTGCGGACCATGTAGACCATCAAATGAAAAGGACCACCTTGGCACATTCAAGCCAAGACCATTCCCCTCTACATCCTTTTATGCTTTCTAAGGTAGAGGGGCTGAACTTTATGAAAAAGCTCACCATGGGTTGTCATTAAGCTCTTTTCCATCCTTCTCATCAAGAAAATATTGCTGAGAAAACTTGGTTTCATTCATGCTCGTAAAAGTATTTGAATGACCGTCTAGTCAGTATAGGTTTAACCTTTTCAGGCCTGAGTAGACTACCAACGGTAAAGAAGTTTCCCATCCCCTAAAGGATGGGCAATCTCTCCTATGTATACTTTTATCCTTTTTTAGGCACAGGAGAATACCAATGAAAAAGAGCTCCCATTGGAGTCTTCTTCATGCTTTCAAACTCTCTAAAATTGAAAGCATCGTCAAGCATTTACTTTCTCAGGCTCGCTAAAAATCCATGAGATCATACCACAACGGTGTCTCTAGACACCAGCCCATAGATAACAGTTTGGCAACATTCCCACTTTGGGTTGCCTTCATTTAGAGTACTTTGCATTGTGTCTTCCTTGGATCCCATCAATACCAAAAGTGTCTACCTCCCCCAAGTATTTCCCATCTGCAGTTACATCCCCGGTATTATAGCTATGATCTGTTTCCCATGATTCAGTTTCATTTGCTTCTTGGTCTGTCCTACCAGCATACTCTGAACAAAGAAATTTTGAGTCCACTACACTCCTTCTTCCCCTGTTCAATTCCCCCCACCTCCCCCCCCCATTCAGTGGGTCAGTATTCAGATTGTCTCACATCTTTCGATTATCTCCCTCACACTTCTAGTCAAGGAAACACCATTTCCTTGACCAGGTGCAGGTCTCCCTCTGTCAACGACAACACATGTATTCTAGAGGATAGACCCATAGGTCCTTGTAACCTCGTTTCATTAACCTCATTGATGAGTTCCTTGGATCACTTGAGAGGAATCCTTAGTGCCTCTCGGGATGGTTGTTTCTCACGTGCTCGACTCTAGCTACATTATCGCACCATTGAGATTCATACAGGGTATTGGTCTGTGCAGTATTTGGTCGAAGACCCTAGATGTCATCTGACTCTAGCACATTGATGAGTTTATTTGAGGGACCATCAGTCATGAAGATATAGCATTCCATGAGAATTCCATGGGTCCAATGTAGCATTTCTTCAGATTAGTAATGTATTCAGCCTCTCATTGAGGCAACTACTATTGGAATAACAGTTGTACATGATCAACTCTTGTATTATACAGCTTAGATCACATTATTATTTTGACATTGTTACGAGCATGGGGATGCCCGCCTCATCCATATACATTTCACACAATATTTGTATCTCACCCATTGATGGGAACCATATTAATACAAAAACCAAAATCCACAATGCCCCAGCCCAGGAAGCACCACCTCTCCCCAGAAAATCCTATGGTGTCCGTTGGCCATACGATGAGCTCCTGCCCTCACATAACAAGGGGAAATATATTAACCCAAAAAATTCCTCAGTGAGATCTACATGACCTACACCACCTAAGGACATCCATGCACGACCCTCATTTGACCCCCGCACCCTCAAAAAGGCTCAAAAATGTGAAAAAGGGCTTAAAAACCCCAAAATAGCTCTCATAGGGGCTACATGGGGACTTCACTTAGTGAACCTCTCACATAGCACATGTGATCATGGGATATTAAAGAATACCCTTAATTTACAGAGATATTGACCCAAACTCTTTTTGTTGAAACCCCCTCCCAATACTTAAAACCTCCTCCCCACCCCATTTTATACCTCAATCCTTATAAACCACCCTACCCACCCCCACCTTAAACCCCTCATCCCCCCAATACCTACAATATATTGGTTCAATTTTTGATAATTTTAAAACCCACAATATGAACTAACATGATAGGATATTGGTCAACAAGTGAAGCCCCCGTGAGGGGCTAAAACCTCCAAAAAGGGGCTAAAACCCCTCAAAGGAGCTTAAAACCCCCAAATGAGCTAAAGATTGGGTGAAAGGGGCTAAAATACCAAAAAAAGGGCTAAATCCCCAACCAGGGGCTTAAAACCCTAAAAATATTGAGAAAAAGTATAAATAGAGGGGTGGGGGTCACTCTCAAATCACTCCTCCTCTCTCTATCGTTACCCTACCCATGTGAGTTCCTTGAGACCCTTTTCCTCTCAAGTCATTCACCCTCCCTCTCCTCCATTCCTCCATTGAGGCAAAGCTCCCCATCCATTGAGAGGTGCTCCCCCAAGCTAGGGCATGGTGACCCATTTAAACTAGAGAAGGTATATGTCTATTTTTGTTCTTTCATGTTGTAGTTTATAACATTTTTGCTTGCAGGTTTATTTATTAATATTTTGTTGCAAGTTTCCATGGACTCTTGATAGCTATTTCTTTGTTTGCTTATAGTTTCATGTAGGGTTTTTACTGCTAGGCCCTAACTGTGTTTGTAGGGTTTTATTTCATTTTCTTTATGTTCATTCCATTCTCATAGGAACCCTACCCTTTCGTCCTATAGATGGAAGGGAGATGTTCCTGCTTGTAGCAAGGGAAAAATCCCTACTACAGTTGGTTAGTAAGGTTTTGCTGAGCATAAACTTGTCCTAGAGATACTAGAGGAATCGAGGCTAGATCCAGAGTGGGTTGCACATGTGGTGCATAATAGACTAGAGGGTTTGGAGGAGCTGCAAACCTGACCACTTGGCCAGAACACGATTGTGTCGAAGAAGTCGGTCCATGGACATGATGAGTTGGTGCAGGAGGTACGTAGGAGGGGGTGGCTATGAATTGAGCCATCATACGTGAGTAATTGGGGATATAATTGGGTTGGGAAACACGATGGGTGTTACCTGGGTGTGGTGGCATGATGGGAGGTTCATCCTAGAACA
Organism: Pseudotsuga menziesii; assembly: GCA_001517045.1. Classification (NCBI taxonomy): domain Eukaryota; kingdom Viridiplantae; phylum Streptophyta; class Pinopsida; order Pinales; family Pinaceae; genus Pseudotsuga; species Pseudotsuga menziesii. The sequence goes on from LPNX010145237.1 coordinate 106,383, forward strand.
GAGGGTGCTATGTGATAGAGTCGATTACTCCATCGGCAGCATGGGATGCCCTTGACGTATCACGGCGGGAGGTTTCGACACAGTGATCTGTAAGGTTATCCATTACACCAAAATATTCAGATATTGGTAAACATTTGAAACCCAACACAAGGCCCTATCACCAGGAGTGGTGGTTAAACCACTTGTTTTATATTCCCAGAGGTGAGGCGGTTATACCATGTGGAGGTACCTGATAATCCAACACCCCACCTCCAGCATAGCTCGAGGGAATTGAACCTAAGACCTCTGCTCTGATACCATGTGGAAATTGAACCCAGGTGTTAGAACAATTACACTCACAAAAATTGCCAATTAGACATGCAAATTACACACAAAGGAGACTGAATATGGAGCAGAACACTAATCTGTATTGAATAAGTGTACAATAGAAAACCCTGTGAAGTCATAGGATGCCACAATAAATAATTACATGAGATATTTGAATGCATAAGGATCCCATTCAAATTTGGTCAAAATCAGGCTTACTAAATCTAAGCAAATCCCCCATAGGTGCATAAAGCAGTTTCCAAATCTGTCTAGGAGCTCACGAATTGGAAAAATCAATTAGGAAAGCTAATAGATGATGGAAGGACAAATCATACATGATTTTCTTAGGAGAAAAGAGTGGAGGATGATGAGGACAAAAAAAAGTTAATTTCACCTAGTCAAACTTTCCCAATTGCCTTAAAACTCAGAAAAAGTAAGCAATAAAGTAGAAAAAGCAAACATGCACTACGAAGGCTAGGAACAAACCAAATTTGATTCCAAGTGGTTTCACAAGTGCTCCATGACTCAAATTTAGCAAGTTTGACCACTTTGGATGTGTGGAGGACAACTTGCATAAAGTGGAATATGGAAACTAGGCAAATAAGACAAAAATTGGATTAATTAATGTCTAAGGTAGCTAAATATGGGTTGATTATTCTAACACCCCCCCTTAAGCCTGAATTATGAGTAAAATATCAGAAAATTATAAGGCCTAGCAACAAGGCTTAGTCACCCTTTACATACTGCATGTCCATTTAACCAAGGAAAGAGGCAAAAACCCAGTGGGAAAAATCCTCCCTTAAACATGGACAGTAAAACAAAATTTGAAAATATTGTCATCACTCATGCTTCACAGCATGATCAGCAATCCCCAGCAGTGATTTGAGATTGCTGAATGTCTTCTCACAAAAAAATTTGGTGAAGATATCTGCTACTTGTTCTGAAGATGAACAGGAGAGTAGGTGAATGGTACCATCATGCACAAGCTATCTGATGTAGTGCATATGGATCTCAATGTGTTTGGTTCTCTATCTCTAAACTATATCATTGTAGATTTGAATGGTACTCTGATTATCACAATAGATAGTAGTTGAATATTCTTATTCGAAGCCACGCTCACCAAGTAACCCCTGCAACCATAAACATTGAGTTGCTTTTACAACTCCTCTGTACTCTGCTTCTGTAGATGAGAGTGCAATGGCACTTTGTTTCTTGCTTGACCAGCTGATTGGTCCTTCAGCAAGAATGAACACATATCCTGATGTTGAATTTTGATCTGTGTTGTCACCTACCCAATCACTGTCAGTAAACCCAATCAAATCAAGATCAGATTTAGCTTTGTAGAAGATCCCATGAGTCCTTGTTCCCTGAAAAAAGTTAAGGATCTTTTTGGCTGCTCTCCATTGGATCTCATGAGGCTGATCCATGTATCTTGAATCCACACTTACTGCATAAGAAATATCAGGTCAAGTATGTGTAAGATACAGCAAACATCCAATCAATTGCCTATACAGTGTATTGTTTACCATAGGTGAAGAATCAGCGTCTTCAAGCTTAACTCCTGAAAGGAAGGGAGTCTTGCTTGGCTTGCAATCCTTCATGTTGAATTTTTTCATCAAATCCAAGGCATAATTAGACTGATATACTTTGATTCCTTGTTTGTTTTGAGCAATCTCAAGCCCCAAGAATTGGCTCAATAAGCCCAAATCGGTCATTGAGAATGCATGGTTCATTGCATCCTTCAAGGAGGCAATTTCATCCTTTGATCTTCCTGTAATGAAAAGGTCATCAACATACAAAACAATAATCATTAATGAACCATGAATTAGCTTCAAATAGACATTTGGATCTGACTTGCATCGAACAAAATTCAGTGATAGTAGAAAGCTATCAATCTTGGCATACCAAGCCCTGGGGGCTTGCTTAAGCCCATACAATGACTTCTTTAGCCTGCACACAAGATATGGATTAGTGGAAAATACTAGAGGCTGATGCATTTAAATATCTTCAGTGAGATCTCCATTCAAGAAAGCACACTTCACATCTATGTGATGTACCTCCCACTGCTTCGAAGCTGCAATGGCTAAGGCTAGCCTCATGGAGTCCATCTTTGCCACTGGTGCAAAGGTCTCATTGTAATCTATGCCATGTACCTATGAGTATCCTTTGGATACCAACATGGCCTTGTATTTCAAAGGTTAACCATCAGCATAAAATTTGGTTTTGTAAACCCACTTACACTGAACTAGCTTCCTCCCTAGGGGAAGATCGACCAACTCCCAAGTGTTGTTCTTCTGGAGTGAGCTGAACTCTTCTTTCATGGATGTTTGCCATATTGGATAATTTGCTACATATTCATATGTCTATGGGTCTAATTCAACCATCAGATAGAATTTCTCTGCAAACATAGGATCTTTCATGCATAGAGCACTCTTAAACTGAGATCTAGTCCTCCTAGGATCATTAGGATTTCCAGCTAGTTCTCTAGCTGCATGAATGGTCTTTGCTGCCCATTTTGGTCTTGTAGGAATATTAGGATATGCAACTAAATCATCATTATCAGACATATCAGAATCATCAAGTTCAACTATCTCTTCACTTACATTTAATGGTTCTGGTGGTGAAGAGGATTCTCCAACTTCCACTGCTGCTAGGGGCTCTTCTTGGAACCGAACACTCCTTTCAATGAAGGATTTGTTTGTGCTCAAATTGATCAGCTTGTACCCTTTTGAATCTTCAGAGTACCCAACAAATAGACACTCTTGGCTTTGGGGCTGCAAAGCCTTCCTCTTTTCTGTTGGAATTCTAGCCCAAGCCCTTGAGCCAAAAATCCTGAAATGGGTCACATCTGGCTTGTGCCCACTCCATGCTTCGAAAGGAGTCATACCATAAAGATATTTATGAGGCACCCTATTCTAGATATAGGCTACACATTTTATAGATTCGGCCCAAAACGTTGGTGGCAAAGTCTTAGCCTCCATCATGCATGTTGCCATCTCTTTCAGTGATCTTTTCTTCCTCTCAGCAACACCATTTTGCTATGGTGTGTAAGGGATAAAATGCTGCATCTGAATACCTGCATCTGCACAATATTGAATGAACTCAGACTTGACATACTCACCACCATTGTCAGATTTGAGGACCTTGAGTTTCCTCCTAGAATGGTTTTCAACCAAAGCCTTAAAGACTTTGAAGAGGCCAAAAACTTCAAACTTGTGTTTCAAGAAGTAAACCCAGCAGTACCTAGAAAAGTCATCTATGAATGTCAATGCATATTTTGCCTGACTCATTGACATATGAGGAAATGGGCCAGCAACATCACTATGGATAAACTCAAGAGGTGCAGAGGTTCTCTCATGACTAGCTTTCTCAAATTTATGCTCTGGGTGTTTTCCCAAGATGCAACCTTGACAGACTCCTTTGGAAAAATTAATCTTTGGTAACCCTATGACCATTTCTTTTTCACTAAGATCAGATAGATACTTGTAATTAAGGTGGTCAAATATTTCATGCCAAAGCTTGCTTGCCTCATTAGCATGAATCAGAAGAGCAGAGGGGTTTGAGTAGGGTAGGAAGTGTGAGAACATGTATACCTTCGAAGTGTGATTTGCAATTCCTTTTGCAATGACTTAACCAATTGAGATCTCTGTGATCTCAACTTCATCATGGGAGAATATGATCTTCTTTGGAGACCCTGTGTGGGTCATTTGATACACTAATAAGAGGTTAGAGGCAAGACCTGGAACATACAATACATTGCTGAAATTACCATGGTCAAGATCAATCCTCCCTTTGCCCAAACTTTTAATGAGAGAGTCATCTCTCAGTAAAATTGGTGGACCTTTTGACATGTCAAGTGAGGTGAATGCCTCCTTGGTCAAAACCATATGTATTGAAGCTCCAGAATCAATGATGAAACTAGGTGAGCTTGATGTGCCAACAACCAATGCATGAACTATCTCTCTGTCTTCTGAATTTGATCCTCCTTCCCTCTTCTTTGAGCTATTAGGAAGGGAGATGACATTCTTCTCCAGGATTTGGGTCAGCATGTCTATTTGCTTCTTCATGTAGGAGCTTTCAGGATGATTTCCCTTACTACAGTATGCACACTTGCTCATTTCTCCTTTGTTCTTCTTCTTCTGGAAGTTCTTCTTGGAACCTTGAGGTTCCTCTGGAGACTTGTTCTTGTCTCTCTTTTGCTCAGGTGGCTTCTTAGCTTTCTTCTTGCCTTTTGAATCCACCCTCGAATCTCCAGAAACCAGAGATTGGTCTTTGGAAGGTTTGATGGTGCCCATCATCACCAATTTATCTTGTTCTTGTGTGAGAGATTCCATGAAATCTGCAAGGCTAGGCATTTTGCAGGCTCGAGCTGTCAACTTTGTGGTATAGAAGGTCGAGACAAACACTGAATAGTTAGGGCCAAGCTTCGAGAGTATGGCCAAAACTAGTTGCTCATCCTTCTTTTTGATCCCACACTGTTTTAGTTGCAAAACAAGGGCTTTGAACTTGGAAAAATAGAGTTGCAGGTATTCAAAGCTATTGGGACTCAGGGAGATCAATTCATTTTCAATTTGATGTCCCCTCATTTGATCTGTCTTACCAAAAATATCAACAAGCTTCTCCCATACTTCATTTGGTGATGTTAATCCATCAAGATGTAAAAGGAGGTCTATGGATATGCTCAGACACAGGAGACCATAGGCCTCATCCATCCTATTGTGCCATTTAATTTTCTCTGTAGCTACACTGGGCTCTGCTTCTATTGCCATAGTCACTTTGTAGAGGCATTTCACTCTCAACAGTATCTCCATCTCTGCTTTCCATTCAAAGATGTTAAATGGAGTCAAGATGGTCTTCTGAGATTGATCCATAGCTCAGAAATTGTCCCTTCAGTCAGTAGAATGCTCCCAGTCAATGATGTTGAACCTGCAATAACAAATTGGAAGAAGAGAAATCAATCTACAAAGGCTCTAATACCATGTAAGGTTTGTCATTACACCAAAACCTGCAGATATTGGTAAACATTTGAAACCCATCACAAGGCCCTATCACCAGGAGTGGTGGTTAAACCACTTGTTTTATATTCCCAGAGGTGAGGCGGTTATACCATGTGGAGGCAGCCGATACTCCAACAGGAGAATCGGGTATGATGGTATATAGGTACCTGGATTGGGCATAGATCAAGTCAAATTGCTAAGCCTTCAGGATGGATTCCTCCTCGGTTTGGTGTAACTCAGATCCATGATGTGGGTAGTTGTATTTTGGCGACATGATAAAAGGATTTCCACTACCTCGTCATAATAGACGGGAAGTTGGAAGTATTGAAGGAACATTGAGGCAAGTGAGGAGAAATCAGGGTAAGTGGCATGTTTCAGCTCGATGTACCATTTGGCCACAACATCCATAAGTGTGCATTGGAACAACCTCAATCCAACAGAGTCATCCACAAAGTTGTTCAATGAACACCAAAAGTGGAAAGACATAATATGGTTCTGGGGTCCTCGTCTTCCTTGCCCTCAAACTTTGGGATGTCTGAGGGAATTTTTCTAGGCATAGGAGTCCAGTGTGGTTGATGACTAATGGGGTCATTTGTTAACCTTGCCAAATATGGAAAGTTTAGGCTAGCCATGAAAGGTAGGCTAGAACCAAGGTTGGGTCGGGGAGGACCAATAATGGTGCCAATGGTTGTAGGGATGTGGGTCACATGCATGACTGGGGGTGGATGAATTTGACCTCCCATAGTAGGGATAACTGGAATGGATGTGGAAGGGCCACTGCCCCTAGGTATAAATGGTGGTATGTTAGGAACCACGGTAGCTGGTGCGGGGCCGCCACTAGTGGGTAGTGTGCCAACAACAATGTGTGTAGTGGTAATGGGCCCACTAGCAGTGATTCTCATGATGACGGGTCACAAGGATGTAGGTCCACTACCAACTATCCCTCCATGGAAGGGATCTGGGTGTGCGCTAGCCATGGGGCTAGACAGGGTAGTGAACAAAGTGGGTTCGGATTGGTAGGAATCCAAATCGGACTCAGAGGCCGTATCTGGCTCTGAAGGTGATGAGTGGCATCGAATATGGATTCAACAGTGACGGTTCAAAGAACTGAACTGAGGGGTGTTCCCCCTAAGCTGATAGGAATAACATGGTGGAGCAATGATGACCTGGTGTAGTGATGGAAAATGAATATGGACCTTGGTTTTAAACAGCTTCCTAATGGTTCAAGGGAGTCACTCGACCACCAATGTTGTATGATGGTTTGCATATTGGGGAAGTACCCCTCAATCCATGGATCATGTAAAATTGATAACCGCTTTTCCACAAATGATAACTCTTATTATTCCTCATAGGTTGGAACTAGTCCATCAGGTAGGAGTCATTGCCCTTTTCTCTTGGCAGGTCCTCTCAATGGCCAGCTACTTCGTGGTTCCTGTGGTACTCCTCACAATGCATTTTAGGGCTATGCCCAAGTACTTCCCACAGTTAAGTAGATGGGATTTATACCCCAATCCAAATGTTATTAAGTTAATTAATTCCTTTTAAGAATCTGCTCGGGATCATGAACCGAGCGTGTTTACTTAATGGTGTGAATTTGTGTGCACCTGTATGTAAATTTTTTCCTTCCAATATTGAAACAAATGAGAAACATGGAAATTTTTGCATGAAACAAGCAAGGGGTTGTAATAGAGCATGTCTAGAAAGGAAAAAAAGGTCTAGATAGAGTTTGGGACAGACAGGGGTCTGAAATAGGTACGAAAAACAAGCTGTAAACTGACAGTCGCACTTGTAAGAGTAATAGACGTGATCTGGTTCGCACAAAACAGAGAGGCATAGGTGATCTGGACAGAAATCATCAAGTCGTGCCTAATAGAGGATCATACATGACTGAGTCGCTCAAAACAGGGTCACAGGGGCAACTGGGGTTGCTCCATCAGCCGGGATAGGCGCGATTGTGCTGTTGATATAGGTCACGCATATCAAGGCTAAGGTCGCGACCTAGTCACACTTATCGGTAGGAAAGGAGAGACTAGGTTGCGACTTGTATCCTAAAAAGTGCAATTGGTGTCGAACAGGAAAAAATAAAAAAAGAGACCAAAACTGAAGTGACTGATAGAGACCAAAACCCTATCCTACCCTCCATCTGTCCCATGACTGTAGTTGAACCACCATGAAATTTCAAGTTCCAGTTAAAAATGATTGTTGTACTGGCTATCTCATGGTTCTCACCTGAGATTACCATCATCTTACTCAAGTACCAATCATCTGATTAACCCCTCAAAATCAACACCATATCCTCAATACACTCCACATTTCTCTGCATGCATCCTCACTGCTCTAGGCCATCCCTGAAACTAGCGTGCTAATCTTTTCCACAAAATTTGAATTTTGATTTTTGTAGGTACTAGAAGCACAGTCCAGAGATGAAGAAAGGAGGAGGACTTGCCCTTAGACAGGAGTTAGGTGACATTATCTATCTTGAGTCACATCCAGAAGTATGCTAATTATTCAAAGATGCAGGTTGTTACAGGTTCTGTGAGAAAATACAGGGTTCCCACCAGCAAGTGGAAGAAGCATTTGCTCTTTCTTTTGATGGCTCTGAGGCATTGATAGGAAAGGAAGAGTTCCAGGTTGATGAAACCCTAATAGCAGAAGTAGTAGAATTCCCAAGGACTGGGGAGAAATGGTTCAAGACCACCATTACTAAGGATGTGGAATTTAGGTCCTACTTAAAGCCTGAAGACAAGAATGTAGTATGGAAGAAAAGAATCCCATCCACCTGGCTTGAGGAGAAGTGGCAGCAGTTATTGAAAGCAATCCTGGTTTATATAACCTGTGAAGGTAGGTATAACAGGGTGATGATATACCACATTAAATTGATGAACCATTTTAATGGTAGAAGCCCTTTAAACCTACCTTTATACCTCCACAAGAGCCTAACCAAGATGGCCCACCAGGTCAAGGCCCAGACCACCAAAATTGTAGGGAGGTTATCTCACCATGGCCTAATAAAACTCATTGTCCAAGAATTGCTGCAAAGAAGAAACATAGCATGGACATATTTTTTAATCTGGAATGATTTTGAAATAGGCTTACAGCCAGAAGACAAAGGAAATTCCCCTTCAAAGAAGTCCACCACTCCTAGGAGTGGCAAGAGGAAGAGGAGGGATATCTCACTAGCGACAGTGGATCATCCCTCTCCAACTTATAAAACCAACCAAGCCAAAAGAAATCTGGACTTCAGTGGAAAGGAGAAGGAGGCCCTCAACACAAGGTGAAAAGGAGCAAGAAGTTGACCTAACAAAGTAGGTTGTAGCAGAACATGAGGAGTTTCCCTCGCCAACACCAAGGGAAGGTGAAGAGGAACCAATAGCAGAGAATTCCTCAAGAAAACCTAGGTCTTAGAGAATCAACCAGCTATTAGGGAAAATACATGAACTATAGGTCTTAGATAGAGAGATCAAAATAAATAATGCAATATTAACCATGAATAATACTGAGTTGCACAATTCTCTTCTAGAAATGAGAGGGATGTATGTCCTGCTGAAAAGGATAAATCTAAGATTAATGAAGGACAACTCCAGGCTCTACAGAATGATTAGTCTGTCAAGGTTGCAGAAGAAAAACTCAAACCCTATATCTCAAGCTCACCTTGCACTGGAAACCCTAGTAGAGGAAGCAACGAGCCTTCAGGATCCAGAGGCAACCCAGGATGTTGTTGTTGTTCCAAACCCTGTGCAAGTTGAAGAAGTACTAGAAGGTCAACAGTAAAGCTGTAAAAAGACAATTGAAAGGATGATTAAAATTTTGCAGAAATAGAACTTTCGGTGGCTTAGGAAAATGCAGCAGTTGTTCATTAGCCACCGAAAGTAGAGTTTTCGGCACCTTACAGACCCAAGATTATGTTTCCTTAACCACCGAAAGCACAAAAGAGTGCAGAAAGATATTTTTACACACAAAACCAATTTTGGTGGATACAAACACCTCAAGGGTGAATTATGAAGATGAAAATTGATGAAAATGCACCAGTGGAGGGGGTCTATTCCAGTTTTGAGGGTGCCATCAAGGTGAAAGGGGTCACAAACCCTACCTGCTTTTGACAAACCATGACTTATATGTCATATAACAAGTCATAGCTCTACTTCAGTAATCACTAAAATTATCAAAGAGTTCAAGGAGTGAACAAGTATTAGAGTTAGATAGGTTAGCACTAAATTAGGGTTTTTGACCTAATTTTGCAAAAACAGTTATTTTATCTATTTTTAGTAAATTAGATCCAACTTTTCAGGATTTGAAATAAAATTTGTAAAGGCTATAAAGCCTAAGAATTATGTTGAAACAAAGTTTTGACTTTGGAGACTTTTAGACCCTTATTGTTATCAAGATTCTCATGTTATTCATCATTTAATATAAGCTCTTTTGCCATTATATGTTCAGGTTCCATCTCTTTTCTGTTCTGTACTTGTGCTTGAATGTCTTATTCAAGTTTATTCTTTTTATCTAATGCTAGATAGTTGTCATCCTATCTATGTGTTGATGAGTTGAATTACAAGTATTTTTCCTTGTTATGATTAGCCATTCATATGTGATTGCTTTATATATGAATCTGCCAGCATAGTGAGTTCTCCATTATTTCACCTTATTATCAACCCTCTAAACATTGGTGGTTAGAAGCCTTATCTTTTGATTGATTTTTATGCATGTCTTGAGTGTGTGAGGTCCTTTAGGTCATCTGACTTGATCCATTTAGAAAACCATTAAGAAGCATTGAAGTTATCAGGCATCCTCGAGCTACAACCTAGAGGAGTTTCCTGGAGAGCTATCACTTTGAGTAAAAGATGTATTAGGACATATAATGAGAAGAGGACACCTAATACAACACATACATCTAGTGAAACACCTTCAAATATTCACTCTCAAAGATGGTTTGATACATCTAGAGATTCTAGTGTATTATTTCGAGACACTAGTACGTGTTTAAAATTTATGCACATGGAAAAATTTGAGTATGCTTGCATATTTATATATTTTTTTAAATCTTGTTCATTGGTTTTACTAATTGTTAGCAATTTTATTTGTAGAGAGATGACGTAATAGATTGTCTTGTGAGAGTGGGAAAGCATCTGTATTTGGTCGTCTGTTTGATTCATCTCGTGACCAATTTCCCTCTTTTGGTTGTCATTTTAGAGAACAACCAATAAACCAACCATATTTTATTGGTAATATGTTGTATATATATATATCCGTAAATAAATTACAAATTTGTACATGTGTGCATATATATATGCTTGTGTCTTTATATACTAAATTTTACACGATCACATGTATTTGTAGAGGATCGTGGTTTTGCTGAGGGTTATGATGATGCATTCAGAGAGGATGAGGGTGATGAGATAAGGGGTGTCTTTGAAGGTGATAATGCATTTGAAGAAAATGAGGGTGATAATGCAAGGGTAGAGATGTTGAGGATGCTGCAAGGGACCAAGAGCAAGGTCATGCAAATTCTCAAAAAAAGGGTCAAGGTCGACAAAGGGTTACTTTCGAACATGAGGATGGTTGTAAGACCATGACCATTCATCCATCAGATATACCCGATGCTCTTCCTTGGGAAAATGATATTGTTTCTATCACTCTTGAAAATTGCACATCCTACCATAACAAATTGAGGGATGATCTTGCTAACTTGGAACTCCCAACTGAGAGCCGATAAAGTTTGCAAATACTTCTAGAATATTTAGGCAAGTTCATTAATTCATATATAAGTATTGGGAAAAAAATTGTTTTATTCACTTGATGTGAATGCAAAAGGATTAGGTGATGGGTCTTGACAAGTGGATTGTTTAGAGAAGAGGGTATCAAAAGAAGATGCCATGTTAATGTTTAATTTTAAATAAGGACCGAAGCAGGACATGTTAAAGGTGCAATATTTCAAGCACCCTGAGATTGCACTCCATATATATGATAGATTCTTGGAAGACTATGGTATATTTCCATGGAATGATGAAGTTCCACATTATTTTGCGATATTGTTTTATGTAGATTGCTTTTTAAACATGAAGTCAAATTACAAAGATTCTCCATCCAAATTTTATGGGATTGGAAAAGGTAAAATGTATGAACATGAAGGAGCTTTTTGAGATCCATTGTTGCCTAAGGATACACCTCGTTTGGTTCCTCAACCACAGAGACTTGTTACAAGAGAAGAAGCAAAAGATCCGTCTCAGTTCACCCTAGAATAATTGATTGGATCCCTTCTATCTCATGAAGCTCGACTCGATCAAGAAGAAGATTCGCTCACTAATGCCTTCAGCACCCAAGCTTCTCTCAACAGAGGTCAAGGAAGAGGAGGACAGGGTAGAGGAAGAAGAGGACGAGGGTTTCCTCATACAGAGGACATAACCAATCATGAACATTCAGAGCACTCTCACAACTCTCAAGGTCGGAGGGGGAGAGGAAAGAGATGGACCAATAAGTCCAATATTCAATGTAATTACTGCAAGAAGTATGGCCACTATGAAGGAGAATGCAGAAAGAAGCAAGGAGACCAGAATAGTGGAAAATCCAATGTCTCTAAAGAAGAAGAAGGCTCACCATAATTGATGTTCCTATCTTATCAAGAAACTAAATAACACTACAACTCAGATCTATGGCTACTAGATAACAGTTGCAACAATCACATGACAGGTAACAAGTCGCTTTTCTCCAATTTGGATTCCTCTGTTGTCACGAATTTCAAGCTAGGAGATGAATTTTTGGTTACAACAAAAGGCAAAGATATTGTTCCTGTACTTACAAAGCATAATGAAAAGAAGTTTATTCATGATGTTTTCTTTGCACCACATCTGAATGTAAATTTGATTAGTATAGGTCAATTACTTCAGAACCAGTATGATATTTGCACCGAGAGAAGCGAGGTGCTCTCCAACCCAGTATGGGGGGGATCATGCCACGTTAGTCACGTTATTCTAGGTAACATAAATAAAAAATATTGAAAAATAAAAAATGAAAAATATAAATTACATATGACTTAAATAAAATATATATATTTTTAACTAGCATAGATCCGTTTTTAACCCATATCTATCAAGTACCGAGAGAGATCCAAATGGTAAAAAAAGTACACCTCAAGAAATTGGATCCCTATCGGTGCTTGATAGATCTGGGTTTAAAATGGATCTATGCTATTAGATTTTATGATACATATTATGTTTTTTATGATAAACCCCCTATTAGGAGACTCATAGCCAAAGTTGAAATGACCAATAAAATCATTATTTCCTCTCAGTCTCAGAAGTGCTAAACTTCCACAAGCTGTAGCCCATACTATTTATAGTTCAGATTAAACATGGTTATGGCACTATAGATTCAGTCATCTTCCCTTCAAGAGTCTCAGTCTCCTACACAAACAATCCATGGTTAAGGGGTTACTAGCTATACATGAACATTGCATCTCACATGAGGATTATATCATTAGGAAACATCAAAGGGACATCTTCCCCACATCTACATCTCGAGCCAAAGAACATATTGAGATAATTCATACAGACCTCTGTGGATCCATGTAAACCCAATCCATAGGAGGCAAATTTTATTTTCTGACATTATTAATGATTTTAGCAAGAAAATATGGGTTTATTTCTTCAAGAACAAATCATAGACCTTCTCCACATTCAAAGAGTTCAATTCCCTAATTGAGAAGCAGTCTGGAAAGTTCAACAAAGTACTTAGGTCATATGCTGGATTTGAGTATGATTCAAATGAGTTCACTATTTTTTGCAAGCAACATGGCATCTGGAGATATTTCACCACCAGACACACTCCACAACAGAATGGAGTTGCTGAATGAAAGAACCGGACCATCATGAACATGGCCCATAGCATTCTTTCACACAAGAATCTATCAGATGAGTATTGTGATGAAGTTGTTGCATGCTTAGTCTACTTGCTTAACAGATCACCCATGGTGATTGTCTAGGACAATATTCCTGAAGAAGCATGGAGTGGCACTAAGACTAGTGTTGCACATCTAATTGTTTTTGGTATTGTTGAATTTTCTCATGTACTTGATGAACTTAGAAGAAAGATAGATAAGAAGAGTGAGCGGTGTATTTTCATTGGTTACAGTGAACAACACAAAGGCTTACAAGTTGTATAATCCTGTCACCAAAAATATTGTGGTGAGCATAGATGTGAAATTTCTTGAAGACTAATGCTGGAGTGATTCTTCATACATACAATAGCAAGAAATTTAATATCTGTCAGATCTACCTATCATACTTCCAAGATTGGAAGTACAATAGCAAGAAGAAACACGTGTAGACAGTCCACCTCAGAACCAGAAAACCAGAAGTTTGAGGGAGTTATATGAGTAGAATCCTGTTATTGATGAGCAACTTCAGTATACTTTGTTTTCTTGTCATCCAACATATTTTGATGAAACAATAAAGGATGCACAGTTGGTACATGCAATGAATGAATAAATTAGTGTTATTGAGAAAAATGAGACTTGGGATCTTGTTGATATCCTTGCAGACCAAACCAATATTGGAGTCAAATGGGTCTATAAGACCAAACTAAATGAAAAAGGAGAACTTGAAAAGCACAAGGCAAGGTTGGTTGCCAAAATATATGCACAACAGTATGGTGTACATTATGATGAAACCTTTGCTCTTGTATCAAGGATGGATACCATAATAGTCATGCTTGCCATTGCAACACAAAATCAGTGGTTTGTTTATCAAATGGATGTGAAATCTTCCTTTCTTAATGGTATTCTTGAAGAATAAGTTTATGTAGACCAGGCACCTAGATATACTGTCAAAGGTCATGAAGACAAAGTGTTTAAGCTAAAAAATACCTTGTATGGTCTAAAACAAGTTCCACGAGCTTGGTACAGTAGAATTGACTCCTACCTCATCAACAATGGGTTTAGCAGAAGCAACAATGAGCCCACTCTATATGTAAAAATAGGCCAGCAAGGTAAACTGTTGATTGTATGTATTTATGTTGATGACATGATTTACAATGGTAACTTGATGCTTGAATAATTCAAGATAGTCATGAAAAATGAACTTGAAATGTTTGATCTAGGACTGATGAAGTACTTCCTTGGTATGGAAGTTACTCATATTGATCTAGGAATGATATTTTACATAGATTCAGAATGGATAAATGTAAACCAACAAAAACCCCCATTAATCTAGGCACCAAGTAAACAAAAAATGATGGTGGCCCAACGTTAAATGCTACACTATATAAAAGAATGGTAGGCATTTTAATGTATTTAACTACAACTATGTTAGTTTTTCAACATTTAATCTAGCATTATATGGATCTTTAACTAAGAGAACAACAAGCACAGCAATCAAACACAAGAGACAATGAACATAGTGTTTTTCCTCGGGGAAACCATAAATGGAGAAAACCTTGCAACTTCCTCAGAGATAGAATCAGCACAAAAGGTAAAATCCCAAAACAGTAAGATGCACTCCCGACAATAGTAACCTTCTTCTTCTCTAGCCCTAGTGTCTTCTCCTTCCTCAACTATGTGCTACACTTGAGTGTGTATGTGATGTGTGCTAAATAGAGATTCTAGCTCTCTATTTATACTAATCCCAACATGAATAAAACCCTACTAGGGATGACCTCTACTAGGAGATTCTAATAACCCTAGTGCCCTGGAACTGTAGGGACTTTAACCCTTAGACAATAGGAGGGTTACCCACAATGACTTGACATGACTTGTTTACATTATAGATTCTCCCGATCAGAAAATCAGGGCATGACATGACATGATAGCATCCCAGAATAAACATCGGGTTACAATAGATAAGAAATACAAGTGAATACATTTCAAAGATATAATTACATCAACACTCCCTCTTAACTATCAAGGTATTCTCTCGACACAATTTTCGTCACTGTTCTTCTTCTCTGGATCTTCTCGTCATCTACATCTCTAAGTCATCTTGTCTTCAAGTCATCTTTATCTTCATGCCATCTTCATTTGGATCTAGATCATCACTCGATATGGATCATCATCACTGGATCATAGTCGATATGAAACATCACTGGATCATACTTGATCTGGAACATCACTGGATCATACTCGATCTGGAACATCTCTGGATCATACTCGATTTGGGACATCAATGGATCATACTCAATCTAGAACATCATCACTAGATCTAGATCATCACTCGATCTGGATCATCATCACTGGATATGGATCATCATCACTAGATCTAGATCATCATCACTGGATCTGGATCATCATCACTAGATTTGGATCATCACTGCTAGATCTGGATCATCACTCAATCTGGATCTCTCATAGTCATCATAACTGGATCTGGATCATAGCTTGATCTGGATCATAGCTTGATCTAGATCTCCTCTGGTCACCATCATATGTGCTATCTCATGATTATTCTCGTCACAGGAAGTTCTACAAAGCCAACCTTCTTTCATGTTGGGTGTATGCCTACCTCCTCGTAGGTCTTTGGTAGCCCTTACATCTGACCTACTCGTTAGAATGGCCAGCACTCACATCTAACCTACTCGTCAGAAAGGTGGTAGCCCTTACATCTGACGTACTCGTAAGAATGGCCAACACTCACATCTGTCCTACTCGTCAGAAAGGTGGTAGCCCTTATATCTGATCATATAGGACCTAATCCTACAGTCACATCAGAATGGATAGCACTCACATCTGACCTACTCGTCAAAAAGGGGGTAGCCCTTACATCTATGTAGGAGCTCATCCTACATCAGAATGGCCAGCACTCACATCTAACCTACTCGTCAGAATGGCCAGCACTCACATCTAACATGGGAGGAACCTAATCCTTTAGCCATGGAAAAATGGCATAGCCCTTACATCTGACCTACTCATCAGAATGGTGGTAGCCCTTACATCTGACGTACTCGTCAGAATGGCCAGCACTCACATCTGACATGGTAGGAACTTAATCCTTTAGCCATGACAGAATGGCTCAGCCCTTACATCTGACTTGCTCGTCAGAATGGCTATGGATCTTAGCACTCATATCTGACATGGAAGGAACCAATCCTCTCACCACGACATAATGGATCAACCCTTACATCTGACCTGCTCGTCAGAATGGATTTTGGACTCATCACTTCCCCTTAGAAGGGACCTCGATCTAGAGAACACCAAGCTTCTCCCTGAAGTGCTCGAACTTCGCTCTAGCTAGTGGTTTCATCAACACATCAGCTATCTGATCGTCCGTCGCAACATATTGGAGCTTCACTGCTCCCCTTTGCACCATATCCCTAATATAGTGATACTTGATATCAATATGCTTCGACTTGTCATGGAACACTGGATTCTCTGACAACTTCACGCAACTCTGGTTGTCACAATGTAAACAAGTAGCATCTATCTGGAGATCAAATAAATCAAATAGTAGCTTCCTTAGCCATACTGATTCACAACTAGTTGAACAGGATGCGATATACTCTGCTTTAGTTGTACTCAATGCCACACAGGATTGCTTCCTACTAAAGCAAGAGACCACACCTGATCCCATACTGAAGCAACACCTTGAAGTGCTCTTCCTATCGATGGCATTGCCTACCCAATCTGAATCAACATAACCCTCCAAGTTAATCTTTTGATTCGCGTCGTACTTGAGCCCATAATCAACTGTACCCCTCAGGTACCTCAGAACATGCTTTGCAGCAATCAAGTGAACATTTCTTGGACCTGTCAAGAACTAGCTCAAGGTGTTCACAACAAAGCAAATGTTTGGTCTTGTGTTCATCAGGTACATCAAGGACCCAATCATCTGACGAAACATCGTAGTATCAACTAAATCTGATGAAGCATCACTTAATAGCTTCAAGTTCGATGCCATAGGTGTGGCCATAGCCTTGCAGTCCATCATCCCAAACCTCTTTAGGATCTCTACTACATACTTCCCTTGTCCAAGAAAGATTCCATTTGCACTCTGCCACACCTCCATACCTAGAAAATAATGCATCATTCCCAACTCCTTCATCTCAAACTTGGCAGCAAGATTTCTCTTCGTATTAGAAATCAACCCATCCATACCTGTCACAAATAGATCATCTACATACAATAGAAGCATCAATGGGTTTCCATCTTCAACCTTGTAGTAAAGGTTGGAATCTGGTTTACTTTTGGTAAATCCCAAACTGGATAGAAATCTGTCAATTCTGTCGTACCATGTCCTGGGTGCCTGTTTCAAATCGTAGAGGGATTTCTTCAATCTGCACACATGAGAATCCCTGACATGTTTCTCAAAACCAAGTGGTTGTTCTACATACACTTCCTCTTCCACTACACCATTCAAGAAAGCAGTCTTGACATCCATCTAGTGTATCTTCCATTTCATCACTGCAGCCAGAGAAAGTACTGATCTGATGGAAGTGTATCTGGCTACAGGTGCAAAGGTTTCTTCATAATCTATTCCTTCTTTCTGAGAGAAACCTTGAGCCACAAATCTTGCCTTATATTTGTCTATGCTACCGTCTACAGCATGTTTGATCTTGTAGATCCATTTGGAAGTTACAACTGACTTCCCTTTTGGTCTTGGGACAACATCCCAAACATCATTCTTCATGATCGATTAGTATTCTTCGATCATAGCATCCTTCCATTCTTTCCATTCTACCGCTTCTTCATAACTTTATGGTTCTTTATCAATGAAATCACATAGTAATGATACATACCCGGAGCAAGATCTGGTCCTCTTTCTTTCTCTGTGATTCTCTTCTGGAGCCCCATATATTTTCGCATCTTGGATAAGTTCTCATACCCAAGCAAGTTTCCTCTTATGAGGATTCTTCTCCAGAGGTGGATCTACAGGTCTTTGTGGTTCTTCAAATTCTTGATTTTCTTCTTGAGCTTCTTCATTCATGGTTGTATCATGAATTCTTGGTGCTTCTGCTTCTTCATATTCTTTAACAAGTTTCTTTCTGGATTTTTTGTAAGTTGTATCTTCATCAAATGTCACATCCCTGCTAATGTCAATCTTATTGAATCCTTGGAAATATATTATGTAAGCCTTCGAGCTTTCAGAGTATCCCACAAATATACCCTTCTTTCCTGAAAGATCTAATTTAGTCGTCTTCTTTTTTGGAATGTGTATGTACACAGGACAACCAAATATTCTGAGATGGCTAACTTCTGGTTTCTTGTCAGAAAATACTTCTTTAGGAGTCTTGTTCTCGAGTACTCTATGTGGAGTACGGTTCTGTACATACACCACTATTCTGGCAGCGTTTGCCCAAAGATGCATAGGAAGTTCTTGATCATGAAGCATTTGTTTTGCAGCTTCCATAATATTTATGTTCTTTCGTTCCACAATCCCATTCTGTTGTGGATTATAAGGAATAGACAACTCCCTCTTAATCCCTGATTCTTTGCATAGCTCTTTGAACTCATTTGAAGTGAATTCTCCGCCATTATCTAATTGAAAGGTCTTGATCTTCTTTTTAGTGTGGTTCTCAACCAAGGCTTTGAATTCCTTGAACTTGCTGAATACTTTGTCTTTGTTATTCATGAAATAAACCCATGTCTTCCTAGAGAAATCATCAATAAAATAAACACAATATGCATACCCGCTTAGTGAGTTTGATGACATAGGACTGCATACATCTGAGTGGATGATTTCCAAGATTCCTTTTGCTTTGCTTTCGCTGCTTGGAAATGTCTTCTTTGTATTCTTTTCTTTTGCACATCCTTTGTAGACCCCATCATGTTTTGCTTGGATTTCTGGAAGACCTTCAACAACTTTGCTTGCAATAGGTAGTGCTCTATAATGCACATGTGAAAGCCTTATATGCCAAATTTCACTTGGCTCTACTGTTTCATGGACCAAGGCTTGTTCTGGATGACCCTTTATTTTTTACAATCCTCCTTCTTATTCTCCAATCACCACCGCATCATCGATAGTCTTTCCTTTTGGCCACATGATGACTTGACCATCTATGAATGCAACCCTCATTCCTTTTGCATCTAATGCTGATATGGAGAGGAGGTTCTTCTTGAGTCCTGGACAAACAATACTTCTTTCATTGTTAGAGACTTTCCAGAGTCTAACTTATAGAAAGATTCCCCACTACCTTTTATTGGAAATTGGTAGTCATCTCCTAGCTTCACCTTGTGAGGTGATTCATGTTCTGGCAGTCTCACAAAGGATTCCTTGAATCCTGTCATATGTTTGGAGGCCCCACTGTCTATAAGCCAATAATCACTTCCATGATTAATGTTACCTGTGAGAGAGGAAATCAAAACATATTCATCCTCGCTTGAAGAATCTTCACTTTCATATCTGGTTCTCTTCTTGGATGGTTCATCATCCTCTGCAGCATGAGCATGATGTCTTCTTTTGCTGCTCCTCTTTGACATCTTTGGTTTCTTAGGACAATTCTTTGCATAATGTCCTACTTCACCATATGTATAACATATGACCCTAGACAAATTGTTTTTAGTGTTATCTTTGTGATAGTGCTTACCTCTAGGGTGACAAGATCTTCTTTTGGTTGACTTGGAGTGTACGGTGTGAGAGCTTGATCTTCACTTCCCATATTTTCTTCTCGAGTTGCAATCCGTGCTTCTTCTTGAGAACACTCTTCCCATAGTCTACTGAACTTGACTAACTTCTTTCAAGCATAGATTCCTTGGATGAAAGAATCCCATTACCTAGGAAGGCCATTCAAGGTAGTCATCACAATCTTTGCATTTTTGACTTCTTTATCTACTACTTCTAGTTGTTCCTTGATTTGAGAGACTCTTGTGAAGTAAGACTGGATTGCTTCTACATTCTGAATCTTCACATTCTTCAGTTGGTTTCTCAAAGTCATCTTTCAATTTATGTTGTTCCCTTCAAACAATTTGGTTAATTAGGGCATCAAACATAGCTTTAGGTGTCTTGAGAGAGGACACCTGAGGGATAAGGTGATCCTTGATAGAATCAGCAATGATCCTCTTTGCCATAACCAACTTCTTCTTATGCAAGGCCTTATCCTCATCTCCCTCTGGAACTGGAACCTCCTCATGGATGTAGGAGTCTAACTCATTTTCTTCCAGCACCATGCCTCATCCTATTAATTAGAATATGGTGTCCCTAGAAAGTTGTACATTTTGGGAAAATATTTTTGGTATGAATAGGGTTAAAGTGAAGTGGTCTGCTGAAGTGAGATTAACTTTGACAAAGCAGTTGAGAAACAAGGAAGATGGATGTTTTGACAATGTCAATGCATAGTTAATTGCGAAGAGGTTACAACTTTTATCCACTTGTAGTTATGAGGCTAAGTATTGGGCACAAGGTTGAGAGCTATAAAAAATCCTATATATATGGAATGGGTTGGGAATTTTTGGGGTTACTTAGCTATCGATCTAGTTACCTAATCAAAAAGTCCAAATAAGAGAGTTATTTATTCTTTGTGTTGAAGTGATGTACTATGAAGGGATTATGTTATGAGGATGTTGTATGAGAGAGTTGCATGGATGTTGTAAGGATCTATAGGTTGTGTGCACAAATCCATTGTAACAGTGGAAGAAGCGAATTCTACAAGCTATGTGTGTAGACATGAAATGATTATTTACTACAAATCATTAATAAGAAAAGTGCTTCTGTGGTTTTCACATAAAATCATGGTGTCAAATGTGTATGAATGATGTTATGTTGCGTTGTGTTTCTTTGTTCAGTTCTTCATAACAATGAATTAATGTTGTTGGATGAGAAAATTTATGAGTGACATGAACACTACATAGTTAATGCATACTCGTCGTAGATAGTTAAGTACCATGTGTAGAATCTCTATGTTCTATTGAATTTTATGATCTCTCAATTATATATTGTGTTAAATATTATTCATGTTGGGTTTCCCTCCTTCGTTGCAGCAAAAACCTAGTTCCTGCAATTCCCATAGGTATCTTGGGTGAGACTTTGCCTACTTCACAAGTGATGTCGAAAGGGTCGGTATCTTGGGGTTTGTTGGTGATTAATTAGGTGAACCTGGATCGAAGTAGATGTTGGGTCAGGAAAAATGCACAAGGAAGAATCCGACGTGTAGGCGCAAGAGGAAAAGAAGGCGTGTGACAGAGGAAAAGAAAGTAAAGGAAGAAGTGCAAGCGCAAAGTAGAGGAAGTTATGATGAGGATTGGTGTGATGAAGGAAAGACAGATCTGAGTTGATGGAAGAGGCAGGTAGAAGAGTAAAGGCTAGACAAGTGAAAGTCAAGAAAGACTGCAGATGGAAGAGCCATTAGAACACTAAAGGACAAGTTTTACTGCTAGTTATGACGTGTACAGATAGGCTAAAAGACGTTTCCGTGGCTAGTTATGGTTGTGGTTAAGTTAATGCAGGACTTTTGCAGTAAAGTATGGCCTGGAATTAATGTAATAGAAGATATATTTTAGCTACTTGCATTTGTAATAACTGAGTTGTACTTAGTCGACCCTGTTTGGTCTTGTAAACACTATAAATAGGAGGAACCCGCTCTGTATAAGGGTTAGATTCAGTCCGATAGTTCAGAGAGATAACTAGATGAAGTGTTAGTTCATTGTTGACTCAGAATAGGATTCTAGTAGAAGTAGAAGGTTATTAAGCCACCGATCTGTAGCTGAGTGAGCAGACATTTTGTAGGAGTAACCTATGGCTGAGTGCATAGATAGTAGAGTAGAAGAGTTGATCCAGGCTGTGTGTGGATCGGATAGAAGCAATAAACCAGAGAACATGAGAGAAACAAGATTTGAGAAAAATACATATATTAAGAACAACCAGTAAGCCACAGACTGCAAGGTGCTACCTATATTTCTTATGCCAGATGAAGTGCACCTTGTTGGTTTTTCCCAGATGGGTTTCCACGTTATTCCTTGTGTTGAGTGATTGAATTCTTATGTGAATGTTGAGTAATTGCTTATCTTGTAGTATTGATGGTTAGTGTTCGAATGTATGTTGCAATATTACCAATCAGTAAATGAATGGATGAATGTTTAAAGAATTGTTGACATGTTATGTATGATTTCATCATTAATCTGCTAAGTTACAATATAAGTCACACATTGATCATGATAAATAAGGAATTGGTTGCTCTGCATAGTTGCGCCAGTTGTTAAGTGGTTAAGTACAAGGTTGCATCACACATCGGTTGTGGCACACAGTCGCACCGATGTCATGTAGTAAATACTCGATCCCTCCATCTCTATCGAGCGCCTTGGCCATGCGCTAAGGGACTATAATCCCTCTCCAACTGTGGAAACATGGTTCTGGCAGTTACACATTAATATATCTCAGGTGAGACTGTGCCTTCCTCATGGGTGTTTTTGACTGAGCTTGCTTTGTCGGGACGATGTCTTTAGGTGTTTTGTTGGTATTGTGTTGTTGTTGAACCTCGGGTTGAGATAAGAAGGGGGAATAGGCCAACAGTAGAATTGCGCCAATAGAATATCACAAAAGGAAATGGATGAGAGAAGATCAAAAGGACGATAATTTTGTTGTAATAGACAATGGTCAAAAGGGAATAAATGTCAAGAAAAAAGGTGTTAACAATAGAAATTAATGATGAGGAGAAAAAATAGGCATCTAGATAAAGGGTCGAGGAAGAACTCGTCACACTTAAATTAACAATAAAAATATGTAGAAATTTTGCACAACATCTAGATTAAAATAGCTATGAAATATGCACATGCATGCATCACTGGCTTCATCGGCACCTGAAACCCTATAGATTACATGATACATTTAAAAACAAAAGTTCATTGTGCTTATTGATTTAGGTAGGAACCATAACTTCATTGATAAACTATTAGTAGATTGTGTCAAATGGTTTGTGTATCTAGTGACAAATTTTTAAGTTTTGGTTGTTAATGTAGGAAGTATCAATCGTGGAGGAAAATTGCATGACATTAAACATTTAGATCAAGTCCTACAAATTATTGAGAGTAATAAATTGTATGTGAAAAGGTCCATTGTTGTGTTTTAGGTAAATAAGAATTAGAGTATTTGGGTCATACTATTTGATGGGAATGGGTAAAAGAGACCCCTAAAAAAGAATCAAACTATAATAGAACAATGCATTCCTAAGAAAATAAAGAGTCTTAAATGAATTTTAGGTCTTACAAGATTTATACAAAATTTGTTGACAATTATGCATGCATTGAAACCCCACTCACATATCTCTTGAAGATTCATTTGTATGGAATGAAGAGGTTACCTTGGCATTCTCATTTTAAAGGATGTAGAATGTCATCTACTCTATTATTGGAAACACTCAATTTTTGTAAAATATTCATAGTTAAATCTAATGCATGAGGACAAGGAATTAGAATAGCATTCATTCAAGAAGGGAGACCATTGGATTTTGAAAGTAAACAATTCAGAGAAAAAGACTTGTTGAAATCTATATAAGAAAAACAATTGCAACAATTTTACATGTAGTAAAAATTGACAACAATATAACATTGGGATGCATTTTAAAGGATGGACATGCCATCATAGCCTAAAGTACTTTTTGGAGAAAATAATTTCATCAAAAGAGAAACAAAAAATGGGTAGCAAAAATGCACAGGTTTGATTTTGAAATAATCTAAAAAAAAAGTAAGGACGATGTGGTAGTAGATGTCCTTTAGAGAATAGAATAATCCCCTATCTTATATTCCATTACATCTTCAATTCTAGTATGTTTGGAATAAGCTCGCCATGAGTGGCAAGAAGATAATAGTATTACACAGAAAAGACAATTTCTAAAAGAAGTGAACATCTCTGTGGAAATTTGGGAATAGGAGAGAGATATCCTTTGGTATGAGGGAAGAATATAATTATTATCTAAATCATAATTGAAACAAAAACTATTAAGGGATTCTATAAATTAATGATCACATGACATTTAGGGTTGCTTAAGTCATATCAAAGGATCAAAAAATATATTTTTAGGGAAGAAAAGAAGATATATATTAAAAAAATTGTAGGAAAATGTCAAATATTCTAAAGAAATAAAGGAAAGATAGTCAAGCCTCTATGGTTTCTTTAACCTTTACACATACATAATTAAAGGTTGAAGAGATATCAATGGAGTTAGTTATAAGGTACCTAAAATCAAAAGGTAAGGATGTCATTTTTGGTATATGGTCACAAAAGATACAATTTTTTTGTAGAATTCAAAGTACATATATTGCAAGCCAAATGGAAAAAGTGTTCACGAAGGAAATTCATAAAATTCATGGTTTTCATAAAGTAATTTAGTAAATGACAAAGATCCAAAATCTATACAAAACTGTTGGAAAGAGTTATGGAAGATAAGATGAACAAAACTAATGATGATTTTACATATCATCGATAGACAGATAGTCAAGGTTTTCATAAAGTAATAAAAAGTGACAAAGTTCCAAAATTCATAATGAATTTTTGGAAAGAGTTATGGAAGATAAGAGGAACAAAAGTAATGATGAGTTTAATATATCATTCATAAACAAATATTCAAATAGAAATAGTTAAGAAATGCGTAGAGGGTTATCATTGTTTCTATTCTTTAGACAAACAATCTCAATGTGTTACAACTGATTTTACCACACATGGTGAATCACACTTTTATGGCCTTCCCTGTCCCTCTGCAGACTCCTTAGACTCCATGGACCATTTTTGTACCTTTGATGTTCCCAATATCATCCCTAAAAACATGCAATAATTGCCATATGCGACTTTTAATCCCTTTCTCACGTATATACGCAGATTTGACCCTTAAATCTGCGTACATCGGGATGTGTGCAAAAGGCCAAATGATTTTGGAGTTTTCCTTGATGTGGATTCGAGTCACTTATCTCTTCCCCTTCCATATGCCTTGAGATCGCTCGAATTTGACCTTCCATTACCCCATTGAAGAGCTATATAAGGAACCTTTTGGATACATTGAAGAAAGAGGAATTGAAGAGAAAGAAAACTATAATCCATTGTTGCCGGAGCTTATACTTGAGTCTGCATCCCTTTGTCCCTTGGAGAACTTTGTGTTCTTTCCAAGCTTGCCTTTTTCTTGTGAGATTGCTATTGAGAGATGGAGGATTGAATTGGTGGAGGCCCAAGTGGGGGACTTAGTTTCTCCGATTCCCAGACATATCGATAGAGGTTGTCACTATTGTACTCTCTGTTTTATATCAATAGAAATATCTTTTCCTGCACAATAATGTGTATTTGAATGAGTATTTTATCCATGGATGCTTTCAAATGCTTATATGTTATTGATTATATATGCTAGAGTACTTCTAACACAATTATATATAGCATGCTTGTTTTGTTTGCTGAATGTTGAGGAAGCAAATTGCTAATACAAGCGAGAGTGGAAAAGCTCAATGGGGATCTACATCAACCGTTCAGAATAAGGTACGAATCGAGATCCTTTAGTGTTAGATGTTTGGTTTCTCTTGCATATAGGAAAGGATTGATTTCTGGATTTAATCTGTCTATTGTGGTACCCAAAGCCATAGGAATTTCTCTCCGTAACAGAATTCGTGACTCTGCTGGGGAGTTCCTAGTTATTTTTCCTTTGGGGGTTTTTATCGGCATTCAATGTTCTTGAATTGCTCTGATTTATCTGTTTCTGAGTTGGGTATGGGGGCATGTTTTCCTGGTAGTGTCTGATAGGAGTGAATTTTGTCTCAGCTTATCTATTTTTTTGCATTTTTATCTCTTTTTCTTCCTCTATGTGAGTTTTTTCCTCACAGTCACGTGTACATGCGGTTTTAACTGAGATATCCGCATATATACGTGGGTTTTCTACACACAGTTGTGTATGCCCTGAGTTTTTCCTTTTAGAGGAATATTGAGTGTTGTTGGGTGAGTTTTGATGATTGTTGAGTCTCCTTAGGTGCTTCTAGAGTCTGTATACACCTCTGTTTATGACCAGAGATGCTTTTTAGGGTAAATATTTTTTAAGAATGTTCTTGTTATTGCATTTTCAATTTTTTGTTTTGGGATTAGTTCATTAGGTCTCTTTTACCTTAGTGCTTTGTGTGGGTGCTTGTAGAGTCTGGGGCTGCTAGAGTCATTCTTTTGCTTTATTATCTCATTTTTATTCAAAAAATCCAAAAATATCTATTACAGCTGATTTTACCACACATGGTGAATCACACTTTTATGGCCTTCCATGTCCCTCTGCAGACTCCTTAGACCCAATGGACCATTTTTTTACCTTTGATGTTCCCAAGATCATCCCTAAAAACATGCAATAATTTCCATACGTGAATTTTAATCTCTTTCTCGCGTATATACGTGGATTTGACCCTGAAATCCGTGTACATCAGTATGTGTGCAAAAGGCCAAATGGTTTTGGAGTTTTCCTTGATGTGGATCCGAGTCACTTGTCTCTTGGCCTTCCATATGCCTTGATATTGCTCGAATTCGACCTTCCATTACCCCATCAAAGAGCTATATAAGGAACCCTTTGGATACATTGAAGAAAGAGGAATTGAAGAGCAAGAAAACTATAGTCCATTGTTGTCGGAGCTTATACTTGAGTCTGCATCCCTTTGTCCCTTGGAGCATTTTGTGTTATTCCCAAGATTTCCTTTTTCTTGTGAGCTTGCTATCAAGAGATAGAGGATTGAAGTGGTGGAGGCCCAAGTGGGGGACTCAGTTTCTCTAATTCGCATACGTGCTGACAGAGGTAGTCACTATTGTAATCTCTTTTTATATCAATAGAAATATCTTTTCCTGCCCAATAATGTGTATTTGAATGATATTTGATCCATGTATGATTTTAAATGCTTATATGTTATTGATTATATATGCTAGAGTAGGCCTAACACAATTATATATAGCATGCTTGTCTTGTTTGCTGAATGGCGAGGAAGCAAATTGATAATACAAGTGAGAGTGGAAAAGCTCAAAGGGGATCTACATCAACCGTCTGGAATAAGGTACGAATTGAGATCCTTTAGTGTTAGATGTCTGGTTTCTCTTGCATATAGGAAAGGATTGATTTCTAGAGTTAATTTGTCTGTTGTGGTACCCCAAGCCATAGGAATTTCTCTTTGTAATAGAATTGGCGACTCCGTTGGGGAGTTCCTAGTCATTTTTCCTTTGGGGGTTTTTATCGGCATTCAATGTTCTTGAATTTCTATGATTTCTCTGTTTCTGAGTTGGGTATAGGGCATGTTTTCCTGGTAGTGTCTAATAGGAGTGAATTTTGTCTCAGCTTATCTATTTGCCTTCATTTTTATCTCTTTTTCTTCCTGTATGCGAGTTTTTTCCTCACAATCACGTGTACACACGGTTTTGACTGAGATATTCACGTATATATGCAGGTTTTCTGCACACAGTCACGTATGCACTGAGTTTTTCCTTTTAGAGGAATATTGAGTGTTGCTGGGTCAGTTTTGATGATTGATAAGTCTCCTTAGGTGCTTCTAGAGTCTGTATACACCTCTGTTACTGACCAGAGACGCTTTTTAGGGTAAATTTTTTTTAAGAATGTTCTTGTCATTGCATTTTTTATTTTTTGTTTTGGGATTAGTGCATTAGGTCTCTTTTACCTTAGTGCTTTGTGTGGGTGTGTTTTGAATAGTGCTTGCAGAGTCTAAGGCTGGTAGAGTCATTCTTTTGCTTTATTATCTCATTTTTATTCAAAAAATCCAAAAAAATTTGCTTCTCTGCATCATTATGCATCATTGCACTTTGCATTTTGCATGGTACTTGCACTAGGTTTGCTTAGAGAAGTATTAGTCAAGCTTTCATATAGGAATGATTGCATTTGTCATTTGAAGAAAATTTTGCATTTCATGTAGTAGCATCCCTTGTTTTTCATTCGACACAATGCATTTGCATTGATTGTTAGGTGTGCATTTCACTTCATGTTGTGTCATAACACCATTGCTTGCATGATCATCTACATTTTTGAGTAATAAGCCAAATAAAATCAAGGCTTAATTAAAATGGATTACACTATTTTCTTTTATAGGGTACACCAACAAGATTAGGTTTTAGGGTCTTGGAATAGTTTATTGTGAGTAAATTCTCCAATACCACTAAACAAGAACATGTATGTGTCTATCCAGGTGAGAGTGTGAACTTCCTTGGTATAATTAGTGTTTCTCAGGATCCTCCTCTTATAAGGGAGTTAAGCACGAGGCAATGTGAGTGATTATTGATTGGGATGACCCCTAGTCATAATTGAGTAGCACTGGAGATATTTCCAGGATTGTATTCGTATCTGGGGGCTCTTTCGAGAGTTTCAAGATTTTCTACCCTGCCCATACGGTCAATCCTGCCTATGACTGTCCGCCTGAGCATTAATTAGATTGAGGTGACCTTAGTTTCCTTACCTAGGTTATTGAGGGGGTACTTAGCAGGGGTTATCCTGTAGGTGTCCTGTCTAGGTTGGGGTCAGATATCATAATCTCTAGATGTGTTGAAGCTAAGGGCCACAATAATTGGTCACGAACCTCCACTTGTTGTGTATGGGAGTCTCAAGCCTCTCCTAGGAGAGATATACCTGCTTCATTTAGGAGCTCACATATCCTACCCTTGTTTTCTTGTGATTGGTTTTAGATTATATAGGTGTATTCTCTGTGCACGCTAACTTGCCTAGGGTTTGTGTAATTAGAAGATTTTTTTTCATTTTTTGAGTCATTGTGGATTCAGGTGTGGCACTTCGTTGTTCTTTTCGTTTAGCAGGACTTATGCCTTCTACATCTCCTCCTCCTTTGGGACAGAGAAACAGACAATCTAGGAGGACTACTTCTCACATTGATTCACACACGATGGGAGATCATGAAAATGAAATTTCTAAGTTGTCTTCTCCACCTCATGAGGTTGGGGAAGAAGATCCTACTCCTGTATATGATCCTTCACCTGATATACCTACACACTCTAGGTATGATCCCTCATTCACAGGTCACCGATATTGGATGCCAGGCGACGAGACTCATCATGAACCTACGGGCACTAGTTATGTTAGTTATGGCATGTCTGGTATCCCTGCACATGATCCGACACACCTTGGGGGCGCTCCTATTCCTTTCCATGTGGATAAATTTGGGAGCATGAGTCACATTGCACCCTCCATCCCGGCGATGGAGGTTACATCACATGTTCGTCCTAGACCTGGTGTTAGTAGTCCTATTTGGATACTAGAACCAAGATGAGTGACTATAGGGAATACCACTTACATCACTTCACATGTCCCTTTGTCCTCTATTCCTAGTTCTTCGAATGCTATTCCTCCCCCTCATTCACGTGGTCCTTCGGGCCGAAATGTTGCTACTAGTCATGTTCGTACTACTGCTACTCACATAGTTGTGTCTCAGATTCAAGTAACTCCTATTATCTCAGGAGGTCATATTCCTACTTCTAGAATGTCCTATGGTCTATCGCAGGGAGTTCCTCATATTCCTACTTATGGAGTTTCTCATGGGACATCCCATGGGACATCTTATGGAGCTTATCATGGACAATATTATGGACCATAGTATACACAGAGTTATTCACCTTATGGGTACGGGTATCAACAACCCACTTACTCCTTGAATTATGGCTTTGTAGCTCCAAATAGTCAAGGTACACCACATTATGGTGCTTCCATGCCACCCTACATGGGTAAAACAGGAGGAGGACACTATGGCCATGGCCACGGTGGTTACGGTAGTCAGTCTTATGTGAACCAAAACTATCAGGGAGTGTGGCATCGACCTGCTCAACCTAGGCTCCCTTTCCTCGCAATGTTAAATTTACCTGACTTGTCGAGACTAATGAACGACCCGGTATCTCATGACCCAGTTTGGCCGTCTGTCCCTACCAAGCTTCCCTCAGACATTCCCAAATTCGAGGGCAAACCAGGAGAAGATCCTAGAGAACATGTTACTAAATTTCACCTTTGGTGCTCTTCTAATTCCTTACACAATGATTCGATCAGTTTAAGTTTGTTTCAACGCACCCTCACTAGGCCTGCAGCGAAATGGTACATAGAGTTACCTAGGGGGGCATTCGTTTTGTTCGATGACTTAGCTATGAATTTTCTCAATCACTTCCAACTACCAGTGCATTATGACATTGGTACATAGCTCTTGTTGATATTTCGGCAAGACAAAACCATGCATATCTCGGACCATATCCAAGAGTGGCGTAGACGGAAGAGATTGATTAAATCATTCATACCGCCGGAGTTTCTCCTCGAGTGGTTCCTTAAATCATTATTTCCTTATATAGAAAATGATGTTTCTACTTCTGGAGTTTAGAATGAGGAACAAGCCATTTTTAGGGCACAAGAATTGGATTTGATTTATGCTCAATCCAGATTGTTATATGAGATCATTCCTAACGCTCCGCGTTCTAGTTTCAACCCTAAGGTCAAACTTGGACCACATGCCGATGGCATTGTTGGTTTTACGAGTACCAAACCTATGGATTCAGTTGTGCAATAGGTGAGTCAATTATCTATCAACCAATCTTCCTCGGGATAAGCCATGGCTTCATCTCAACCCACCCAAACGGCGAATGTGCTTTCGGTGCAATCGTCGGACCAAAAGGGTAACCAACAACCTGGAAGGAATAAGAAAAAGGGTAAAAACAATCGTAAGGGTGGGAATAGGAATGAAAATACCAATTCTAATGATAAGAACACCTGCAATGCTGAAGGGGGGACAAGCAGTCTAAATGTAAGGTTAAGTTTCCTTGCAAGTTGTGTAAGGATGACCACCTCACTCACTTATGCCCTCGTATGGAAGACGCCTCAAGATTCAAAGCATAGGGCCTAGCTGTGTTGACCGACACTTTACCACATAATCAAAACATGAACTCGAGGACCCATGATCAGTCTGGTGGAGATCAAGATCCACCAGAAGCTGGTAGTGGTCATGGTTGCATCAACATGGTGCATGTTACTAAGGTTGTGACTCATGCGAAGGACTATGGTTCATCACAACTAGACCTTGGAAAGGAACCTGCTTCACCCGGGAGTCCTTTGTGTATTGAAAACTATGTGGATAAATCTGAAGTCACACCTTGCATTCCTAAGGGAGTCCTAAAGAATTCATGACACAATCCTAATGCCCGAGCTGCCCAGAATTATTCAATTGTCGAGGATTTGGGCCACACTCCTTGTGCGATGTCTGCACTTGAAGTACTTCAGAGTTTTCCTTCACAAAGGAAGGCTTTGCTTTCTACTCTTGGTTTTAACGATGATAACTCTTCCTCTGTCATCAAAATTGAAACCATGGGACTACAACCTCACTTGCATTACTATGTGTCTCTCTTGATTCATGTAGAATGTCTTAACATGATCATCAAGCGCACTGTGATTGACGAAGGTTCTACTGCTTCCGTGATGTCTTTATCATGTTGGAAGGGTTTGGGTTTCCCCGAGCTATCTAAATCCACTACTATGTTAACTAATTTTGATGGTAGATCATTTCGGCCGCACTGAATTATTCCTTCTCTTAAGTTCCGTTTGGGAGGGAAGACCATCGCGATCAAGGTCAAGGTGGTTGATGCGCCCCTTGACTATAATCTATTACTAGGTAGGAATTGGATGTATAGTATGCAGGCCATAGATTCTTCTCTATTTCGAGTTGTATGCTTTCCATTTAATGGAAATATTGTTACGATTGATCAGACATCATTCAAAAATCTAAGTGTTACTGCATTATCGAGAGCTTCTATCCCGATTATCCATCATTCTCAGCCGGCAACTAGGAGTGTTGGTGTTGGCATGTATCCATCCCTTATGGGAATCTTTAGTTGTCTTGCACCCATTCTTATGATTGGGTCTATTTCTGGTGGGGCTTCATATTCATTGAGATCGGTGTCTTTTTGCACTTCCCATATGGAAGATCCTTGGATCCTTCTTACACCGAGTCCTTCGAGTAAGCCTATCGAAATGAACATTCCATTTCCTGCAGCAATGATAACATATCAAGCGAATCTTGAATGTGTTGTAGAACCTAGCCCTTCCTATTCGCGAACGAAGGAGGAGGACCCATATGTGCTGCCTACATGGGTATTTGAGTCTTCTCATGCACATGATTTCCTTGATAGTGTTTTTCCATCAGATGAAGCGATTATTGAGGTTATGTCTGGAGTTGAGCCAACTTGGGAAGAGTTACATCATAGATCTTATTGTCTTCCTGAGCTTGACCATTCAGAGTGTGAAGACTTTAGGGAGATTCTTAGTGAGAGAATTGGTAGTCCCGTGGTTCCATTGAGCTCTCCTGGTCCGATGGCTGATAGAAACATGGTGAATATATCTCCTACCATCCCTATCAATATCTCTCACGATTCTGGAAAGATTGAGAATGTCTATATTGGGGTAGAATGTTCCCATGCTAAGATTCAAGAGTATACCGAGCTGTTCAAAGAGTTTCATGATGTCTTTGCTTGGTCATATGAGGAAATTCCAGGTATCGACCCTTGCATTGTTGAACATGAAATTAAAACTTATCCTAATGTTAAGCCTGTTTGGCAATGCTTGCATGCAGTCAATTCTAGAAAAGCACTCACAATTAAGACTGAGATAGAAAAGCTATTAAATGCTAGTTTTATCTATCCTGTTCCCTTGACGAAGTGGGCTTCAAACCCCATTTCAGTTGATAAGAAGCAGGGAGTGATCCGTATATGCACTGATTTCCATGAATTGAATTGTGCTTGTCCTAAGGATAATTTTCCCACACCATTTATTGATCAAATTTTGGATCAGTGTGCAGGAAGCAAGGTATTTTCCTTTATGGACGGCTTTTTCGGATACAATCAGATCCAGATCAAACCCGAGGACCACCATAAAACTGCATTTATTTGTCCTTGGGGTACCTTTGCATATCGAAAGATGCCTTTCGGCCTTAAAAATGTTGGAGCCACATTTCAGTGGGCTATGACTTTGATTTTCCATGATCTCAAATCGATTATTGAAGTCTTTTTGGATGACCTTGCTACTCATTCTTGTCAGAGGATGCGTCATTCCTACCATTTGAGATTAGTGTTTGGAAGATGCTGCCATTATTTGGTTAGGTTAAATCCTCATAAATGCATCTTTTGCATGAAGTCTGGTCGCTTATTAGGGTTCATTGTCTCCAGGGAGGGTATAAGAGTCGATCCCTTAAAGGTTGAGGCAATACTTGAATTGTCTTCCCTGAGAAACATTAGACATCTTCAATTTTTGCAAGGCATGGCAAATTTCTTACGGAGATTCGTGGTTAATTTTTCCAATTTGACTATAGGCTTTATGCATATTTTGAAGAAGGACACTACCTTTTGCTGGGATGAGCGAGCCTAGGAGTCCTTTGATGCACTTAAACGAGCCTTAGCATCGCCCCCTGTGATTAGTCCACCCGACTATAGCCGTGACTTTTTGCTTTATGTGGCCACGTCCATGGAGACGATTGGTATGGTTTTGGTTCAAGAGGATGAGGAGCTCCATGAGAATGTTGTATGTTATTTGAGCCGAAACCTTGTAGATGCAGAGATCCATTATTCCCATGTGGAGAAACTTTCCTTAGCTACCGTTCAAGCGGTTCAAAGGTTGAGACACTATATTCTCCTTCGCCAGACCTTGGTGGTAGCCCATGTCAATCCATTTCAGTTCATCCTCACTAGAAGGATGATTGGGGGAAAGTATAATAAGTGGATTGTCATCTTGCAAGAATTTGATCTTGATTTTGTTTCAGCAAAATTGAAAAAATCGTTGATTTTTGTGGAGCTTATATCTGATTTCCCAAGCAAGGAGGAGGAGGAAGTTTGTGAAGATACGTTTGTCGATGAGCACATTTTCTTGATCTCAACTTTGTATCCATGGTATGGGGATATCATCATATATTTACAAACATTGAAGGTCCCTACTCACCTTTCATGGGATGAACGACGACGCTTATGTCACGTATCTAAGAACTACCTTATAGTAGATAACACATTGTACCGTCGTGGGGTAGATTCCATTTTACGTCGTTGTTTAACTCATGAGGAGGCTGAGCTTGTGCTGAATGATTGACATGGAGGGGCGTGTGGTGGTCATTTATTTGGGTTTCTATAGCCCAAAAAATCTTGAGAGCAGGTTATTTCTGGTCGTCGATCTTTAAAGATTGTGTCAATGCGGTCAAGAAGTGCCACCCTTGCTAAGTGTTTACATGCAATATGCACTCACATCTTGCCCCATTACATCCAATTATCACCGTCGATCCCTTCACTAAGTGGGGGCTTGATTTCATGGATTGCAACATAGCTTCAGCTGGGGGGCATCATCATATTATAGTGGCTGTTGACTATTTCACAAAATGGGCTGAGGCTATGCCCACAGTTAAATCTAACGGTGAGACAGCTATGCATTTCGTATTCAACCAGATCATTACTCGGTTTTGTATTCCGAAGGAGCTTGTCACTGACCATGGTAGGCACTTTCAAAATCAGATGATGGAATATTTGGCCTCAAAGTTAGGGTATAAGCAT
The DNA here is from genome assembly GCA_001517045.1 of Pseudotsuga menziesii. NCBI lineage: Eukaryota > Viridiplantae > Streptophyta > Pinopsida > Pinales > Pinaceae > Pseudotsuga > Pseudotsuga menziesii. The sequence continues at coordinate 141,100 of LPNX010145237.1, forward strand.
GAGCATTCCTCTTCTTATTACCCTCAAGCGAATGGATAGGTTGAAGCAGTGAACAAATCACTCAAGTCCATTCTCCAACGAACCATCGCACAAAGCAAGACCAACTAGCATATCATGTTATATCCTGCTTTGTGGGCTTATAGAACCACGGTTAAGACTGCCACCGGTTTTTCTCCATATTAGCTTGTAAATGGAGTGGAGTCTATCTTGCTGGTTGAATGCGAAATCCCTTCATTGAAGCTAGCCATAGAGCTCTTACCAGACACTTCCCCATTGGAAGAATGTTTGGTCCACTTAGAGCATCTTAATGAGCAGTGTCGAGATGCCTTAGTGGATCTAGAAGTAAATAAGCATCGCGTTAAGGTCTAGTATGATAAGTCTGTCCATCTAAAATGGGCCTCCTGAGGAAAATAATAAAATAATACTTAAAATAATAAAATAATATTGATTAATTTTGGAGGAAGAAAGAAAAAAACTACTTTTTGTGTTCGTATTTTCGACATATCTCCCTGTGTTTTTACTCAAATTTCAATCGGGAGAGCTCATTGGATGCAGAATTTGATTCCGCATCCAAAAAGTACCCACACTGTATACTTTTGATGGACCCCACTGCTCCAAAAACAAGAAATACCTGAAAAAATGTGATGATGATGTCATCATCACGTTTTTTCAGGTATTTCTTGTTTTTGGGGTAGCGAGGTCCATCAAAATTATGTAGTGTGGTTACTCGTTGGATGCAAAATCAAATTCTACATCCAACGAGCTCTCCCGATCGAAATTTGAGTAAAAACACAATGAGATATGTCGAAAATACGAACAAAAAAAGTAGTTTTTTTTAATGACAAATATGTCAATTCAACCATTATGGTTGACTTATTTTATTGAAATTCTATTGGTTCTTGAATTCCAACTCACAAAAACTTATTTTGGCACGTTTTCTTATAAGGCCCATTTTAGACCCCAAATTTCCTCTAATGGTTTAACCCCATGTGGCATGGTCCTTACGTTGTCAAACATGTGTTAGAGAAGGGTGCCTATGAGCTAGTAGATTACGAGGGGACAGTCTTGACAGAGCCTAGAAATGGGCTCTATCTTAAAAATTACTATGCATGATCCTCAGCCAGGTTTGATTATTGTATATTATTGTACAGTATTTTGCATAATTAGGTTTTTCTTATGGTGATTGGGTTTGTTAATTAGCTTTTGTTTCTTATGGCAGATGTCAATGGAGTCTTCCATCTATATAGGATTCGTTGATGGTGCTAGCCATCACACTCAACACTCAGCCTCTGCTGCTTGGGTGATTTATACTCCTATGGGTCAGGTATTGTCTTCAGGAGGCGTATGTTTATGGCCCTCTTCAAACAATGTTGCTGAATATAGTATTGTTATCGAGCTTCTATGAGATGCCATTTCACATGGTGTTCTCTCTCTTGAGGTATGTCTTGATTCGCAGTTAATAGTGTCATAGCTGAATGGCTTATATCATGTTAGGGATCCAATATTATTACAAAGATTCTTATGTGTGAGATTGTTAGAACAACAATTTGACAACATAACATACATACATGTTCCAATAATTTATAATCAAGTTGTTGACTAATATGCTAACTATGTGTTAGATTGGAAATTGTTTCACAGACCATAAACTCATAACAAACATACATTTTTACACATGTAAATAAATAAAATCAACCATCATAAAAGCTTTTCATTAAACATCCAAAATGTGATAATACATAAGTGTCATAATACAAAAATGGGGCTTCCAAGCCACCAAAATATAATACACGGTAGTACAAAATGTGTCACTCCCAGGTATCAAATCCTTGGGAGGAGGAGGGGGGTTCTGATCGTGGAAAGTCACCATGGCTCTAGCTAGCCATCGAAACAACCACACCCATGCTCGTGGTATACCCACCACCTGGCGCTGCATGGCCTCAGGCAAGTCCTTGACTTGCACCATGGGTACCCTATGTGTCAGCCGCACAAAGTTTGTGTGGATGCTTTGGAGCATCCGCTCCACATCCACACCCATAATGTTATCTCCTCTTCCCCTCCGTCTATGATGAGGGAAACCGTCAGGCCACTGTGGTACTACATCTACATACATATTACATATTGTCACTATGTGTCATCATGCAAAAACATGTCTTTTGGTTCCACATATCAAAAAACACAAAAAAATTAAATAATTCAAAAAACTTAAAAAGAGGGTTGGGATTCGTTACCAATGTCACCATATGTTGATCCTGGTGGTAGGGGCATGTCGATATCTCCTCGAAAATATATCCCCACATAGGGGTAATCATCGATGGCAACTATCTGTCACCACCACCATGGAAAGAAATTAGCTGGGTAGGGGTTAGACACCCTACCTCCACCCAATTTGCGCATCGCATCTGCCCAACTTCGTTGGGCTGGATCTCGAACACCGTGAGGAGGAACGTCAACTCTAGGGCCCCAAAACATGCTCGAAGAAGAACATGCTTAGTATACTACTGAAACTGAACACTACTACATTTCGACCTGAAATCCGACGGCCGTCATGTCGGATTTTTGACACTTCCCTGTCGCATGTATGACACTTTGGTTTTTTTATAAGCGTCGAAAACTTGTCGTCGGTTATCCGACACCTAATTAACCGTCAGTTAAGCGACACTTATGTAACCGTCGGTTGAATATACATCGTCGGTTATCCGACATATAAACCATATTAAATTTTAAAAAAATCACTTAAAAACCGTTGCTTTACCGACGGGGTTAAATTTAAGGCGTCGGTTATCCGACATAAAATTTATATTAAATTTTGAAAAAAACACTTGAAAACCATCGTTGAAGCGACGAATATATAGATGATGCATCGGTTTATGATAGGGAAAACCGTCGCTTAAGCGACGAATATGCAGATTAATCGTCGGTGAAGGATAGATATAACCGTCGCTTAAGCAACGCCTTCTGAATTTTTTTTTTTTTAAATTAAAATTTTTTTTCGGAAACATATACCGGTTCAAAATAGGACAGGCCTTTGTTGGACTGTATACAATCCCCCGGCCATGTCAAGAGTCATTGTTTAGATTTCTCCGATGCCATCTAAGAATACAGTGGGCCTCCAATACGACCTGCAAAACATTGACTAAGCACATTCGTTCAATTTAGTCTATGGTTAGAAGGTAGTGATGTCAGTGGACTATTTGATCTTGGGGCTGTCTGGCTCTGTTGCAGGCCTCATTCTACCCACTAAGGATCCTAAATCCAAGAAGATCAAAATTGTAGAGGTTGGCAATATTATCACCACAAATCTAGAGGCCCTAATTAGCGCATGTAAAGCAACCCAACCAACAAGTAAACAAACCAATAGATTGCTCGTCCAATTGCCCATGAAGAATATAGACATGTCAAGCAAGCCAGCAAACAAGTAAATATTACACTAAATATCTAATAAGTAATGCTTTATGGAGTTGAAGCAAAATATTAAAAATATAATGTACATGGATATGTTGCAAATTTTTGATGTACTAAGATAAAACAAATGCACTGGATGAACTAGTGAAATATTGGATGGACCCAAGCAAAGTTTTGGCTGCATTAAAATGGCTAATCCTGTATATGCCTGGAGTTGCTGCTTCCGGAATTTCCCATCGAATAGTTGCATGGCTATAAGCACTTAAGGGAGCTGGGCAAGACCACTTAAAACGTAGATAGAAATCATCATCATCATATACAGGTCTCCAATCCCCAGTACGCTATAACAACTCTACTAGAGAGAAGGTTCCTTCAGTCATTAGGTCATTACGTGGACAAGAAGACCAAAATGTTACCTCCACAATGTCTTTTTTCATATATGAAGCATTTTTAGGAACATCCTGTTGGACATCACCAAAGTTTATGCCAAGAGGTGTCATGTCAACAATAACTGGTGGAAGAAGACTGATCTGCTTGTCCAAAAGATCAGGTGGTGATGGACCTGCATCTATTACCTCCCCGTTCACCATGGCAATGGCAAGTTTTTTGAATTCCTGAATGTATGCACTCAAAGTATGCGGTCCATACAAAGTTGAAGCTCCCTGTAACAGCATTACAGAATTGTTGAACTGATGAAAAAGACATTTGCTGGAAATGGATGGTGCTATGATGGAAATGCGATTGTATTCTATAATGAAAACACGAGTTTATTTTATTCTAGGAAAGCACACACCTCATATCTCTGTATTTGGTACTCCTCAAATGTGGTTACATACTGAGAGTAAGTATTGGTAAGCCAAGCAATTACTACATGTATATCACTACCAAATTTTCTGCTTTTATAGGTCAGAAGTGTCTCCTTTATAGCTTCCCTAAGGCGCCTGCCAGCCATCGTTGTGAACTCTGCAAATCACAATTGACACTGTTAAGAAAAAGGACAATCTTCATGGATACAACACAAGAAAGCATTGCAGTAGAAGTGACTGGATGCCATGTCTTATACATACAAATTCCCAAGTAGTAACAGTAATATTCTAATATCTGAAAGAAGGAAGATGCCTACATCAATAAAATACAATGAAAATATTGATGAGAGAAAATTCAGTGGCTAAATGAAGCAATACTTTTGCACAAAACTATGCACTCAAAGAAACATCCAGTAAAGTTAAGGATGTATAGAATACAAAGTGATTTATGAAGGATATAAATGGCATCTAGATCAAATAATAAAAAATAAGTGAAAATCATTAAGTTCAAGTAACACCACTGCAAGGAAAAAACGTTGTCGAAAGATACAAGTCTTTTTGCAAAGAAGATGGATCAGTTAGTTTTTGATGAAGTATGGCACTGATCTCAATATCGATCAATGTTGCAAATGTCATTTTGGGAGAATATATTGCTGAATGTCTGGAGTTAAGCTTATCGGAATTATTGTGGAAGATATCTAAAGTTATTGGAAAATATTGGCAAGCATAAACCTGGACCTCAAAAACTCAGAAAATATAAGAAACATTGGCAACTTCAGAAACTCGGAAAAATTTGGAACTACAAAACAACAGTCACATTAGAAACGTACGAGGGGAATGCTGCAAAAGAACCGAATGAACTGCAAATCCACAACTAGTGATCTACCAGATGAAATGTCCACATTTAAGAAAGTGGATACAATGATGCAACTAAATAAGCTTACAAATATTGAACAGATATCAGAAAAAGGCAAAATGGAAAATGCAAAAACTTGGAATAGGACTCTTCTGTTAGAAATATTGGTGTTTTATTTAGAGCACTAGAAAAAATAGTCAATAAGAGTGATCTCTTTCTTTAGATTGCAGCAAAGTCTATTTACTTTCTTTCACAAAAGAAAAGAAATAGAATATGTAGTATTTTCCAAGTATGTCAAAAAAGTCTTTAATGAGACTGGTTATCACATACATGTCTAATGCAAACAAGCAGAGACATGTTAATTACAAGTTAAAACCATGGGGGGACACGTTAATTACAAGTAAAACCATGGGGGTGCATTTGGCTTTGGTGATGAAGGAATTGAATTTGTACTGGGAAGGAGTTCCACACCTAGACAGTGCCAATACTTGCCTGTCACACAGTTGCTGAACATTTGTGATATATATAAAAAGCCCTTGCGTAATCTAGAGCACTGGGAAAGTTTCAATTAGTAGTGTTGTAAACGTCATCTTTATGTTTATTCCAACATTATAAAAGAAATTATTATCAGAAAGATCAATTGACACAACCACAATCACATTTTCGGATACATGGGGTGCTTTTCGGTATTGGTCGAGTTTTTCCAAAACTAGTTTTTTCGGGCTTGTTTGAAGATTGTGTGCTCAAATAGAAAATTTTAGCAGAGTATGGGGGCAATGCATGTCTGTTTCTGTGGCAGATTGTGTTTATGATTCTGGCTGAGATCATTTTTTGCATTGAGATTTAAGCATTTTTTTGGTATGCTCGCTTTCAACTGACGTGTACTTTGGATCTTGTTGTTAAGTACTAATTTTGCTTATTTTACAACTCATTGGAACAGTTTAACACAGCTACAGTAACTTAGGAGAATCCATTATCTAGTTTTGACAGTCCTTTTCAGAACTACACAAGCGGGCATGAAGATGATGCTCTCTTTGGAGATCTGTTTTCAGAGGCTAGCAGGAAAGTAGTCATCTCTGATGGACATGAACAGCCCTGCTCTGCAAATGACAGTGTTTCTGACTCCAGTAATATTCCTTTACAAGGAGCTGTTGAAGTGCTTAGTTTTATTAAAGAATGCATTTTTTCTCCATATTGGCATTCTTCTATTTACAAAGAAGCCTGTCACCAACTTAATGAAGAACATGTCAGTGCTCTTTTACGAATGCTACAGCCACAGCTTTCAGTTGATGAAATAATGGAGGGGGATGGTGTTTCAGATATGTCCTATGAAAAACACTTCCTTGAACATTTTCACAGTGTCACGTCCCCGTGCCTCCGAATGGCAAGGAGGACGCGATCCATGGCATTAACCAAGCATACTAACAGCCTCATGAACATGTACATGCTTAAATAAAATTCATAAATGGAATGCTTAAAGAGAGTTTGAACTAAAAACATGCACACAGGAATGTTTATCATACATAGATGCATTTTTATCATCATACACAGCTACAATTGCATATTGTGCACAACTATGATTATTTATCCTTGCACAGCGGAATCAACATGCAATTAAACAAGCATTCATTCACATGTTCATTAATTTCCATTAACAGAAATTATAGAATTGCAGAGGTAAAATGCACAAGAACACTTATCTTATGAAAGCCTTGCTCCACAACCAGCTACGTCGCTGCAACGTTCCACCCAA
>LPNX010145243.1:0-28204 GCA_001517045.1 Pseudotsuga menziesii
GGTTTACACCTCTGCAAGGCACAGTAAATTTTCCATTTGTTTGAATGAGGGCTAAGTCTGTTTTTTTAAGCCCTCGATCGAGGTATGAACCTCGACCGAGGTTTTGTAAAGCCCGCAATACCTCGGTCGAGGTATTTAAATACCTCACCCGAGGTATTTAAATACCTCGGTCGAGGGCTTGATAAAACCTCGGTCGAGATATTAAGACCTCGATCGAGGGCTTAACAAGCCCTCGACCGAGGTGCATTTTTCTGTTTTTGCCGAAATGCACTTGCCAAAAAGTGTTACCCAGGTTCGTGGATTCACCCCAAGTTCTTTTTTTTGTCAGTGTTCACCAACCATCAGATTTTCTATTTTGATCTTTTTTTTCCATCTCATGATATTGGACCTTTCATGGGTTGGGAGGTGGAATTTTTAAATGAAAACCTTTTCTTATCAAAGTTTAACCTTATTTCATCAAAGGTCTTCTTTCGTCAAATGATTGTGACAAGTAAATCCCTCACTGGAACCACATAACAAACAACTTCTAGGTGTTTTTCACCATTCATATTAGTAAACATTGTAAGCGTGCTGCCATGCAAAGTCCTAAATTCCCTTGACAATGGGTAAAGAAAGCATTGTGGTTATTGACGCGTCAGTAAATTTATGTAGCTTTCCTAGCATTCCTAGATTATATGTATTTCTTTTGAAAATGAGTTATATGTTGTTAGCTTTTGGGGTTACTTCAAAATTGTTTTTACCATGCTCTAAGGTGCTTTATGTGAGGTAGGATGCATGGCGTGTTGACTACCTTTGGTTGTATCATGTTGGACATAACCATTGGAGATATCATACTTATGGAATGCTAGAGCTTAATTTGATGCTTATGTGGTGCACTTCCTTTGGAGGTTGGAGACCTATTCGCCATGGTGACATTCTTCATGAGGTGCACATGGATGGGTTGTTTGCTTACTCGAGATGACAACCCATTTGATGGAGGAGCATTGGGCATCTCGGAGGAGGGAATTCAATTCTAGGTAGCATAGGTTACTTGGTTGCTTGCATCGAGGTTTGTGCTTGATTTGTGGATGCTTGGGTAGGGGATTTTTCATGGGGACATAGTGGACTTGAAGGAGAACATGGCTTAAGAGGTAGTATTGGAGCATTGGAGACCTTTGTGTGCGTATCCACTACAAATTTCTAGAGAGACTTTAACATGAATTAATATAGCAAAATTAATGGGTAGAATTTTCACCGGCTTCTGTATGACAAGGAATGTTGCAAGTACTGTAACCATGGATTTCCTTTGATAGAACAGGCTGCAAAAAATGTAGATGCATGAATGGTGGGTGACCTCAAGTAGAGTATGTTATTATATATGTATTATAAAAATGTGCAGAAGAAAACCATTTGAACTTAATAGCTTGGATATTTTCAATCAACTTTTTGACTTTTTCTTCCCATGATTATAGTTTGATTATTTTCATGTTGTTAAGAATTTCAATTGTTACATTGTCTTTCGTCATGTACATTCATGAACTCTAGACCGCAATAAATAGTGCTTTTCCTCTTTTGCATGAACATAAATAGATAGATGGGAAATGATGAAACCAATTGCATTTTTTGTTTCATCTAAGCATATTCAGTGCACAACTAGTATGGCACCTAATATCTTTGTTTTATGACGTGCAAGGCTTTTATTTGATCTTTCATAAAAAAATTCTATATCGACTTAGTTGTAATTTGAAGTTAATGTATGCAACATGAGCGTTTCCAACGTGTTGAAGGTGGAAATTGCAGAGGATTGACAGGGGAGATGGAAAGTGTCGTGGGTTTTTAATGTGGCATTTTGCTAACTATGAATTGAGTTACTTATAATTTTAGTTTTAGAACCCAGATGGAGAACATGTCTACAACCTCGTGCACACCAAATCTTTTTTTCTTAAAATGTGCCTCACCATATGAATAGTGAGTGGGTTTCACCTCGTTTGGCGAAGCTTTTTGGATTGACTAAAAACACCCCCGGTGCCTGCCCCCCACCTGGCTTTATTGGAAGGAACAACAGTGGGAAATCAACTATTTGGCTAAACCAAAATGAAAGTGAGAGAATCAGATAGATCCATGAACCTGAAACTGGGAACTTGGAAGCCTTCATGGTGCTGAAACATACAAGTTATATCTGGGAGGGATGAGAGCGATAAACCAAGGTAAGGTATGATAGCATTCCCTCCTAAGACCTCATGTTATAGGGCCTCCTGGGAAGACTTCATGATATGAATGAGTGAAATACAGTGAGTATTTCAGGTTTCTTGTGTTTATAGCTAATTCCATGAGAACTATAGATGAATGAGTGACATACAGTAAGTATTTCAGGCTTCTTGTGCTTAAAATGCTTAAAAAATCTCTAAAAATATATAAATTATTCTCCTTGTATTGAAGGGTGCTAGCTCAATGGTAAAGTAGTTGCATTATATAATGCAAAAGGTTGGTGGTTCGATTCTACCATGCCCTATCATAAGTATTTGCATTTTATCACTACTACATTGAGGAGGTATTGAGACAATATTTTTGTTAATTGTCTCAACTTGAGACAAAAACAAAATTTGTGTATTGTCTTAAACATTGTCTTTAATCAGGTGTCTTAAACTATTGTCTTAAATCATTATCCTAAATTATTGTCTAAAATTTAAGGCAATTTTTATCGTCTTATATTTAAGATACCCGCTTAAGATAATATTTAAGACAAAACACAATTTTGTTTTTACCTTAAAATAAGACAATTTACAAAAATATTGTTTCAATTATTGTCTTAATACTCCTCTATATAGAGTAGTGACTTCTTAATAAAAAATAAAGTTGCACATAATGAAAGAAATTACAACTACACTCATGGATATAATACACGCCCCGTTTTTACTTCGGGGGAAAGAATAGACATTTCTCCCCAACAAAAGTATTTAAAAGGGTCAATACAAATAATTGAAACAATATACATATTTTAAACTAAATCTTGAATCGTAAGGGAAACCTACTGAAGAAAGTCTTGTCAAGACTTTTATATAAAACTCGTATACGACAAATGCTTGTCAAGACTTCTATATAACGTAAAGTCGTATACAGCAACGGGCGCTGGTGAAGAGCTTCACTTAAGTAAAAAATATCGTCGAGCTGTCGAGCTGTTGCAGGGAGCAACATCATGAGCCCGCTTTGTCGTTAATCGAAATGGCTATGGCACTGATTGATCATGCTCAAGAAGTTCCAGCAGTGGCCCTGCTCAAATTCAAATCCAAATGAATGGAATGGGCTGACATTAATACTCCCTGTTCAAATTCAAATGAATGGAAAGGCGCGGCAAATTCCATACTGAACTTGCCAATAATGAGGTTAGATTCAAATTCAAATCTTGAGGTGGATACCATGAACGTTCATACCTGATGGGTGCGGATGGGTTTGGCAGATTCTTTTCCACCCTAACACTCATGTGTCGGAGTGCTGTGAAGTAAAAGAAAACCTGTCACTATGAGGAAGATTCCTTTCCACCACAACACTCATTGTCGGAGTGTTGTAACCCGAGATCAGACTGTATTTCCGCTGCCGCGAAGGATAATTTCTCCCGAGACGCGTTCTTGTCTCGTTATTGTATCCAGAATATTGTACATTGCATGAAAAAATTATGGCAGGCAAAGCTCTATTGCCAGCCGTGATCAATCGCAAGCATGATGATTATAGACCGCCGACACATCGTGAGCAATCGCGAGAATCCCATCCTGATACAGATGGAGTAATATCCTCGCGAGAATTACATCCTGATACAGATGGAGTAACAGCGAGAGATATAGAACCACAAGTATGGATCAACGCAAGAGAATGGATAATTGAAATGAATTCACATGCCCATCTGCGATCGCGATCCGTTGTGTCGATATTTAGAGTTCCCAATTTCATCATCTTCTGGGTTTGTTGCATAGGTTGATTGTCTATGGCATCAATCCTGTAGATCAAATCGACCCCAACGATCTCGATGAAGAAGTGAATGACGTCAGACGCATCCCTCGCGCAGTAGAACTAAATTTGAGCCTAACAGCGCCACAATTCGTCTTCCTCCTATCAATATCACAGATCTTACAGAGGTACTCTTCCGTAACCTACTCGCTCTTGAGATGTGCAAGGCATCTAAGATCAATTATGTAACGTGTTACCTAAGTTTGATGGACGAGTTGATCGACTCTGAATAAGATGTAACTCTGCTAAGAAGAAGTGGCATCGTTACAAATTACCTTGGGAGCGACGCACAGGTTGCGGAGCTCTTTCAATTGTCTATGGAAGGGAATCACCTTGAGCCAGGTAGATGTATTCTATAAATTGAAAGAACAAATCAATGTTCACTACAAAAATAAATTCAAAGTTTTCAAAGTTTGGTTTACTGAGCATTTCTCATCGCCTTGGAGAAGTCTAGCTCTTGTGGGGGCAATTGTTGCACTGTTGCTTACCACTGTGCAAACCATCTTTTCAATACCATGTTCGGTGTATATGAAGCCTGTCTAGTAATGTTGTACACGTGTATTAAGTGATTTGTAATATGGTATCATGTTGGCTATAACAATAGTGATGTAAGTGATTTGTAATATTGTATCATGTTGGCTATAACAAGTACTAAATTTGTAGGTTGCGTTTTGTACACTAGTTTGAATATTATACCTATTTTTACTGCCCTTATAATTGGCATTCCTATTTAGAGCAGTGCAGACATGATATTTGTAAATATAAGTACATATTTTCTTTAAAAAGTGGTAGCATACAATACAATTCTATTACAATATAAAATACTTCAATATATGGTGATTATTGTTATATTTAACTTATTTTAAATATAACTAAAAGAGGTTAATATTTCAACTATACACTAAATTAATAAGATAAACATTATTTTTAACACACCTTTTTAATGTTTATTTCTGATCTTCATGTAGAGTAGTTTTTGTTGTTATATATACAAGTGCTGAGGCTTTCATTATTTTGAAGTTTATTCACAAATTGTTATTGTACCTTTCTATGCATAAAATAGATTATTGATGTCCATATAAAAAACAATTCATATAAATGTTTTTCACCTACCTACTTCATCAATATATATAGTTCTACCTTAATCTTAATTTGCTCTCTCATACTTTGGGATTCTTCCATCTCAACTTTCCCCTTGAATCAATGACTCTCACTTCTTCGATTTCACATCACGTTAGGATACAGGTACACCTGCCACCTCATACCTCTCACAGTGGTATTGGTTAATTCCACAGCTTAATCCACATTCGCTCTATGTATAAGAGAAATAACACTCTGTGTTTCCGCACCACAACATGTAAAGTTGAACATTAGAAACAAATCTTACAACAAACCTTCAACTTCCCTATGGCTAAGCTTTACAACTTGAACCAAAACTCTAGCGTGTCGAGCACTAACAATCAGACACACCTTGCACACAACTCAAGTACAATATTCCATCTGGCATTCAACCAACATTCAACAAGCATTTGAATGCTTTATAACACTATCAAGATTAGCATGATCATGTGCCCAACACATAAGCCAATACAAATACTTAGAACAATACAAATTCTTCTCACCATTCAATGGTTGTTCTTGGGCAGCAAACTGCCACAAGCCCTCTAAATGCAGTAATAATGCAAAATTTGTTCAAAATGGACACCGACCAAAAAAAATCAAATTCCACACAAATTCTTTCGTAGAAAACAACCACATTCTTGATATCACCAAGAAGCACTCTGAGGTCGGGTTTCCCCACTACACCATTGCAAAACAACAATATATCCAAATGCAGCACTTAGAAGTAAAACATAACTCCATAAACCACAACTATGCCCAGGCACTTCACAAATCTGAGAAATGTTGACGACCTAAAAATAAAAATTTCCTGTCCCAAAGATTTGATAGACAGAAGAAGTTTATGAAACCGAATTGCATCCCATTATTATTGCAATGTTGGAACATTCTTTCTAGTACTCTCCGACTGAATGCCTTTGCTCAAGGCAATGCATGGATCCCTTATTGTTGATGACGCTAGCAGGTCCTTTAGCTTCTACGCTCCTCTTCCATGCGCTACAAAAGAATGGTGTATATGTAGCCTTTCTAGTGATGTTGTACACGCATATTAAGTGATTTGTAATATTGTATCATGTTGGCTACAAAAAGTACTGAGTTTGTAGGTTGTGTTGTGTTTTGTAGAGTGGTTTGAATATTATACCTATTTTTACTGCCTTTGTAATTGGCATTCCTATTTATGAGAGTGCATACATGATATTTGTAAATATATGTACATATTTAAGTAAAGTAAATGAATAAGTGCCAAGTTTACATCAAGTGTACATAAAAGTGAAGACCAAACATTGTAACACATAATACAATTCTATTACAATATAAGAAATCACCCCCGCAAACAAAATTGATTCTATGTGGCAAAATAGTTAACAAGAAAATATACCAAAATATAACAAATTTTGAACATTATATTATGTTATTTTCTATTCCATTCAAGTGGCCATAAAAATTAACCAAAATGAATAGATGGGAAAGTAATACAAATCTCAGGGACTTAGCAACTTACATAGAGTGATCTTGTACTTGTGGGGAAGAAATTAAGAATAGGTGGCAGTGAGATTATTTCCACAATTGGTATGATGTCATTTTATGTATTTTTAAAGAAATCATTTGTGCAAACAAAATTGCGGAAAAATACTTAACAAAAGAAAATATACCAAAATATAACAAATTTTGAACATTATATGTTATTTTCGACCACATTCAAGTGGCCATAAAAATTAACCCAAATGAATAGACTCAAAAGTAATACAAATCTCAAGGAATTAACAACTTGACATACCATTCATGATAAAAAAATATGATTGAGCTGAATTTATTTTGATGGAGATACTGAAGCCCTTGTGGCCAGTAGAGTATGTCTCCATGGAGAGTAAGATTGTAGTAACTACTAAAATTTATTTTTGATGTAGATCAAGGGTTTTGAGTCGAAAATTTGAAATGACCATAACACGATCAATATGACTCAAAATTTCCATTATAACCTATTTCTGGAAATGGCAGGGTCATTGTAATGTCCCCGGTTTTGACCCCATCTGCATGATGTATATATTGTAATTAATCGCGGTGAGGAGCTAAAGGCAAAAGCCCCACCATCGATTTGTGTGTGTACGTTTCGACAATAGGGGTAGTTGCTGATGGTATGTCGTGCTATCCGGCACATTATAATTCGGCATCATGTAAACACGCACATCAAATAAAATAAACCACAACCAGCTACGGCAGTGCAACGTTGAATGAAAAGGGCGTGGTTCCAAAGGATAAGGGGTGGGGAATGTCAAACCTTAGTCTATGGGGGAAAAACCCATGTTTTGCCACCTTTGTTGTTTGTCACCTTTTGTCTCATCCAACTTTGTCAACCTCTTTAATGCTTCAGCTGGTGGTTGGGGCAGTTATTGCTAGAGTGGTGGTGGTTGTGGCAGGCTGTCAGCCTTGCCCACCTGCCCACTCCACCCACGTCTGCCCATTCTTCTCCCTCACGCACTCTTCCCTGGCCTGTTCACTCTACCCACGATTTTGGCTGTTCATCTCCTCACGTAGACATTCATCTTCACCCCACAAGTTGCTGAGCACCCACGCACTGAAATTTCGCGTCCTGGCTGTTGTGTGTGCATTCACGGACAAAAACAGAGCTGTTTTTCCTCACGCAGGGCCTCCATTGCCTGTTCTTTTCCTTGCTGGGTCGGATTGTTTACCCACGCACAGGTATTCTTCTGTTTGGGGCGCACATAGTGAGCTGAGAGCCGTGCTCTTGCATCCACGACTGACTGTGAAGGGCCATTCACGTTTTTGGCTGTCTCACAGATTAATTGGGTCATTTTTCCCTGCTGTAAGTTGTGCTCACTGGTAGATTTCGGGGCTGTAGTCTTCCCCATGTTGTGAATGTATTTGCTGTTACGTTTGGGGGGCATTGTAAATTTGAGTGAGAGTCATTTTGGCCACGACAGGGCCAAGAATGACTCAGGAATTCGTTTTCCTTGTTTAAGCTGTGACAGCGAAGTAATTGTCTGAGTGCAATGGTTAGTCTTTGGACTGTGCTGGCTTGGCTTGTCTGTGGAAAGCCTGTGAAACCCAGCTGTGTTGATTTGTTGTTTATGTCCCCTTGGCTATGTATAAGCCTGCAATTGACCCTTATTCTGGAGGAATCATGCCCAGCTCGGGGGTGGCAGCGTTGCTGAGAGACTGATGAGCACGCTAGCCTATGGTTGGGTGGAACGTTGCAGTGGCGTAGCTGGTTGCGGGTTAATTCTTCATCAAAAGATAAGTACTACCGGTTACTTCATCTCTGTAATTTATATTGATGTTAAATGCTGGAATGTCCATGTTTGCTTCCGCTGATTGTTTGAAGGACTGTGCATCCTTGTATGATGAATTATGCCTGTTGTTTAGGTTTTAATTTCAACATTGATCTTCTTTGATTTATCTTCATGGGCTGTTTGCCCGGTTGTGTTGATGTTCGTCGCGTCCTCTTCGCCGGTTGAGGGACGGGGACGTGACAGAGTGGTATCAGAGCTCTAGGTTGCAACAGGGGGCCTCTATGGGCCAAGAAAGAGCTGTTGATAGAGGGCAGAATTACCCTCTATGTCCAGCAGAACAGCAGTGAGCAGACGAACTCAGAAAAACGGTCTAAGTGTTGAGCGGTCGGACCACTAGAGGAGTGGACATCCGCAGTTGCGGACGAACTGGTGAAGTTCTCCATCCGTCGTTGCGGATGGCGAAGCGATTCCGCGTCCGATGTGAGAGTCATCCGATTGCCGACGAAGAAGAAATTTTGGAAAATTGAAAATTTGTCTAAGTGTTGGAGAAATCGGAAGGGAGAGTTGTCTGACGTCCGACGTTATGAGAGTCCGCCGACGTCCGACTGTCAAGTGGTTCTAAGTGCCAAATCGAAAGAGATGGTGAAGTAGGCGTTCGCCGTTGCGGACGAATTGGTGAAGTTTTACGTCCGCCGTTGCGGAAGCCAAAGTCATTTGGCTTCCGATTTCAGAGTCAGCCGACGCCCGACGTTGATATTTCTCCAAGTAAGAGCGGACGTTGCGGAAGGCTTGGAGCTTCCAAGGAGCCGACATTGCGGAAGGTTTGGAGCTTTCGAGAGCCGCTGTTGCGGAAGGATTGGATCTTCCGAGAGCCGATTCTATGGCTGCGAAATTGGTTGGGAGCCGATTCAGCGTACGTGATGATTGTTCCGAGAGCCAATACGTCGGGTGGATAGATGAAGTGAGAGCCGATTCGGAGGAAGAGAGATTGTTCCGGGAGCCGATTCGGCGGAAAAGAGATTGTTCCGGGAGCCGATTCGGAGGAAAAGAGATTTTTTCGGGAGCCGATTCGGTGGAAGAAGGAAAGGAAAATTTTGAATTTCCATGGGATTTCATAGCAGATTTTGACTATTTTCAGAGGGATTTTTCCGTTGTTTTTTCGTTGAATTTCAGGGCTGAAAATGAGAAAAGAGGCAGCGATCTAATGCGCCAGATTGCGCGAAAACCAATGTTTTACAACAAAAAAAAAATGAGGGCGCTGCCCTCGACCCGCCCTGCAGTGGCGGGAAGCCACAAGGGGGCAAGCCCCCTTGACCCCCGTCGTCCCTTGAGACAGTTGTTCTTGTGAGAAGGAAATTCATGTGTTTTGGGCAAGAGTTCGAATCAGAGGGATTTCACAAAGGACAAGAGGGATGCCGAAAATGCAGCTGCCAGGATGGCTCTGAGATCATTGGAAGAATGTGAAAATTCTACTTTGCAGTAGTGTAATGAAAGTGCCGAGATTAGTGAAAGTCTTGATTCTTGGAAGTGGTGTGGTTTTCACATCCGAGGTCGGAATGACGCATGTGAACAAGCGTTGGAAAGCTTATCCAGCGAGGAACAAGGATAAGTGACCGGAATCTAAGCATGGAGCAGCAAAGTGCTAATTAATGCCGCTTTTATCAAATGGAAAAATCTGGACAATTGCATGCCCAGGGGCAGCAAGGACTATGAAGTCAACCAGCTGCTATGTGGAAAAGGAATCCTATGAGAAGATGAGGGATTTGAAAAGGGAAGTTTTCCTTAAAACCCTATCTTGCTGATTTTAACTACGTTTCCTAAGTTTATGCTTGAAATGCATACGGATATGTATGGCATGCATAGGATATTGCATGTTTGGTAAGAATATTGGAAATTATATATTTATAATGAACCACTAATGATCATCATTGCTCTGATGTTGGCATTAGTGGCAAAACCAATGATGACATGGACCTGGATGAATATGTTGCTGATGTTGATGGATGTGACCAGCAACCCTCTGGAGAATGGATAAGGCAACGAGTCCATAATAAAAAGTTGGTGAGCAAATTCTGCAATCTCCGCAAGGACCAACCAAATTGGTCATGGAAAGGGTGTAAGTACGACCCATGCAGGTAAGAGTTTGCTTATGACAGATTCCATGGATTGGTCCAGGTAAGAGACCTCATACCATGTGAATATTGGAATGCAGAAAAGTGTCATGCCTATACATGTTAATGATATTGATTATAGTAATGCATCCTATATGAGGTAGTCATGGTTAGGCCATGATATGGTTGAATGCATAGTGTTCCTGAATCAATGCAAGGTAGCGTTGAATGGACATACATTAAGAAGATTTTATGAATCTTGTTGTTATGCATTGAATGTATGCATATGAAGGGTGTGAGTGACTGATTGCCTGAGTAAAGGTGAAAATGTTGTGATGCATTGCATGAATGCATGAGATATTATGAAGAACTAATGGCTGAAATGATGAATTAATGATAATTCTGGAACTGTTTCGAAGGCTGTTATGAATGCAGGATAGTCATGATCAATTGGATACCAGAAATGCTCTATTGAAGAGCAAGGTGGTATGAATGAACACTTGTGAAGTAAGGGTAGATTATTTCGAGCATGGTAGTGAGAGGTAAGGCCCTAACCAATGCCAGAATCTACCATGTGAAAGAGCTTGATAGATTTGAATTATGATTTTCAAATTTAAGAAATTGCTGACAACTATTAGTCGCTATTGGCTTGCACAAGATTGTGTTTGGTTGGTTGAAATTCATGTTTCAGGTAGATTATTTCGAGCATGGCAGTGAGAGGTAAGACCCTGACCAATGCCAGAATCTACCATTTATGAGAAGAAGTCTCATGGTTGTGAAAATTAGTTGGTACGGGTTATTAAATTCGAATTGTGGATTTCGGATTTCAGAGGTACTAACGACTACTAATCATTGTTGGCTTGTGTGAGATTGTCTCAGGAGAGACACATGGTAAGTGGGTATTCATGTTATGATAGTAAGCATAAAATTATAATGGGCATAGTAATGCTGCTTACAAGAGACCCACAATTGAGCAAGTCAATTTCTGTAATAGATAGAATTGCTAACGTCATTACTTGGTTATGAAACGATCAATTGGATTGTGGTATCAGGTGATGATTAACTGTTTGGTTATTTGATGAATGTGTCAGGGGTACACACTGCAGGAATACCATGTGTGATGGCCTGCAAAAGCCAAACTTCATGGGGAGGTTTTCCCTTGTCTAGGAAATGGGTTTCGGGTGAAACGCCATTAGACATTTTGAGAATGTATCATCTGCACTGCATGTTTGGTGATAGCATGAGTGAGATGGTATGGGCCATGTCGGTAAGACATGCATGAATGCGAAACGTAAACAGGAAGCAGGGATGGGGGCTTGGTTTGCTTAAACCCGGTGATTGGAAACCACACAGACAGAGCTAGAGGGATGACTTTCTTCTCCACAACCCCGGGATAGCACTAAAAGGGAATGCAGGGCCTGAGGGACTGAGTAGCAGAGAAGGGACTGATTCTTTGTGTTGGGTGTGTGTGGGTGTCTTAGAAGTCAGGCTAGTTCTGGTGTAGGTGTTCCTAGCTCTGCAATGAGCTCACCAGCTTAGCATTCAGCCTTTTCCGACTCCTTGACGGTGCCTAACAGATATAAAGGAATACTGCGACGGCAAATGGATAAATGTTCTGTAACCCTTGCTATGAATATGCATGTTTTAAATTTCCATATGCAGAACATGTTTTGATTTATTTCCATGATGACCGATTGCTTGAGTATGAATAGGGCCTACATGGCACACACCGGAAGAGAGTGCACACTTTTCCGATGTCGGATCATGAAAGGATTTTCAATATTGATTACACTCTAGAGAGTGGACGCACTCCTGGTGCCTCAATACTTGATAGTGAATGATATGAAATGTGATTAAGGTTTTAAGAGCAATAACGCTGATGAGTTTTCGTGTATTGCTTGTGTTGCTTGTGTTGACAGGTAAAAGGTAAAGGTAAAATGGTAAATGGTTGTTGTGAGGGGTTGCGGAGTAAGGGTTATGGTCGATATAAGTGTATGTTGGTATAAGTGTATGTGTCATTGTTGACATGAGTGTATAATGGGTTGTGATGTGCCTAAGGATCCATAGTAGATCCTAGACCTAGAAATGGTCATGATAAAGTTCCAAGCCCAGTTGACATGAGGATGTACTAGCTGGACATTAATTATTTGATGTTGTGGAGCAGCCTGCGTGCTGACCTAACATCTAAGTCCATAGGCGATCCCAAGGCTTGCAAAGCGAAGCAGGATCCTGTAGACGAACGAGAAAATGTACAATACAGATAAGTATTGGATTGTTTTGCTTATGAATATACATGTGTGTCTGATTTGGTTATGATGTTTTAAGCTCTTGTTCTAGAGGTAAAACTGATGAAAATAAACTAAACATGTGAATGTATTCAATGTTTGGATATAGGTATCGCGGGAAGCGAGGACTATGAGAGCATCCTAGGGGTGCATGTGGACATGTGACTGTCCTGGAAAGCTTGGAATGCGCAGTAATGAAAAAGGTGCTAGTAGGACGGGGGAGTCCTAGCAACCGAGACAAAACCATGTGGAGAGACTCCATGGTTTAGACATCTGGAATAGACCAAAGACACTAAGTGTCATGACCAAGTAGGATTGGTCCAGCATTCACGGGGAAGTGAAAAAGGCTGAGAGCATGAAAAGCCACTGCGATGGTGTGGGTTCTAGGATGGAACAAAATAAAGAGGGGAAAAAAAAAACTCTTACTGCTCTCTCTTTCCTTTTGATTATATATATATATATATCCGTTTATGCATTGTGAAAACAAAGGATTGTTTAATGCATGTAGGATTGAGAATGAAATGTGTGTATTGCTTAAAGTAAATTGTGAATGCTGGAATAGTTAATTCCCTGCCCAGGAATGGACATGAAGAAGCTCATGTGCCTGTTGGTGAAGGCATGAAAAATATGAAAGTTTCCTTAATGGGACTTGGACTGTCATGCCAATTGGGTAATTAACTAACTAGTTTTGACGCCTATGTTATGCTTGGTCTGATAGAATTTCAATGGTGCATTTCACAGGTGAGAAAAGTGAAACCAGGTGGTGCACGTTGATTATGGCAGCAGATCAAAAGTTGTTGGACTTGGCTGGAAGTCTCCTTCAAATGATTGCCAAAACCCAAGAGAATCTTGGGGAGATGCTCAGGATACAGAGAAGGTAGAGTGAAATGAACCACCATATTTTGCAAGACTCTATTGGTTTGCAAAGGGGGGGTGAAAAGCCTTTTGGGAGCAATCGGCAAAGGAAACGAAGGTGGATCAGCAATGGGACATTCGTCCGAGCGACCTGATAAGAAACGGTCTAGGCATGAAGACTCAAAGGAAATTGAGCAGGTAAAGATGAAGCAACCAGTGAGATGCTGGAGATGCAGAGGACATCATTTACGCCGGGACTTCCCAATGAGGGAACATGATGAAGGCGATAGCCGAAAAGTTCCTAGACTTCGGGATCAGCGAGAAGTTGAGAACTAGCAGGAGAAGTCCATGGAAGCTGAAGGGCTTGGTCCTGAGCGTTCAACGTAGAAGATTGAACGTGGGACATATCTGCAATTTTGAAATTTTGATGTGCAATTGTATATGTATTGTATAAATGTAATGGAACACCGAGGACGGTGTTATTCCAAGGGGGAGGGGAATGTAATGTCCCCGGTTTTGACCCCATCTGCATGATGTATATATTGTAATTAATCGCGGTGAGGAGCTAAAGGCAAAAGCCCCACCATCGATTTGTGTGTGTACGTTTTGGAAATAGGGGTAGTTGCTGATGGTATGTCGTGCTATCCGGCACATTATAATTCGGCATCATGTAAACACGCACATCAAATAAAATAAACCACAACCAGCTACGGCAGTGCAACGTTGAATGAAAAGGGCATGGTTCCAGAGGATAAGGGGTGGGGAATGTCAAACCTTAGTCTATGGGGGAAAAACCCATGTTTTGCCACCTTTGTTGTTTGTCACATTTTGTCTCATCCAACTTTGTCAACCTCTTTAATGCTTCAGCTGGTGGTTGGGGCAGTTATTGCTGGAGTGGTGGTGGTTGTGGCAGGCTGTCAGCCTTGCCCACCTGCCCACTCCACCCACGTCTGCCCATTCTTCTCCCTCACGCACTCTTCCCTGGCCTGTTCATCTCCTCACGCAGACATTCATCTTCACCCCACGAGTTGCTGAGCACCCACGCACTGAAATTTCGCATCCTGGCTGTTGTGTGTGCATCCACAGACAAAAACGAAGCTGTTTTTCCTCACGCAGGGCCTCCATTGTCTGTTTTTTTCCTTGCTGGGTCGGATTGTTTACCCACGCACAGGTATTCTTCTGTTTGGGGCGCACATAATGAGCTGAGAGCCGTGTTTTTGCATCCACGACTGACCGTGAAGGGCCATTCACGTTTTTGGCTGTCTCATAGATTAATTGGGTCGTTTTTCCCTGCTATAAGTTGTGCTCACTGGTAGATTTCGGGGCTGTAGTCTTCCCCATGTTGTGAATGTATTTGCTGTTACGTTTGGGGGCCATTGTAAATTCGAGTGAGAGTCATTTTGGCCACGATAGGGCCAAGAATGACTCAGGAATTTGTTTTCCATGTTTAAGCTGTGACAGCTAAGTAATTGTCTGAGTGCAATGGTTAGTCTTCGGACTGTGCTGGCTTGGCTTGTCTGTGGAAAGCCTGTGAAACCCAGCTGTGTTGATTTGTTGTTTATGTCCCCTTGGCTATGTATAAGCCTGCAATTGACCCTTATTCTGGAGGAATCATGCCCAGCTCGGGGGTGGTAGCGTTGCTGAGAGACTGATGAGCACGCTGGCCTATGGTTGGGTGGAACGTTGCAGCGGCGCAGCTGGTTGCGGGTTAATTCTTCATCAAAAGATAAGTACTGCCGGTTACTTCATCTCTGTAATTTATATTGATGTTAAATGCTGGAATGTCCATGTTTGCTTCCGCTGATTGTTTGAAGGACTGTGCATCCTTGTATGATGAATTATGCCTGTTGTTTAGGTTTTAATTTCAGCATTGATCTCCTCTGATTTATCTTCATGGGCTGTTTGCCTGGTTGTGTTGATGTTCGTCGCGTCCTCTTCGCCGGTTGAGGGACGGGGACGTGACAGTCATTGTGCATCCTTGAATGCAACCAAATACAAATCTGGATATTACATCAAAAGATATCAGCTATGCAATATTTATGTCCATACGGAAAATTTCTGGAATAAATTGATTTTAAATCAACGATATATTTGCTTTCCAAACACTAAATGAGAAGATTTTTTTTTGTTTTAAATCATGCCAATTTTTTCGTGGAAAACTCAGATCTATAACTAGTTTCTTTAGTTTTTGCACCAAAAGTTTCAGATATGAATCTGAAACTTTCTACCTCAATCTTGATTGATGGGTTTTAAGGATGTTAGATTTGTAAAAGAATAAAAACTTGAATCCAAATATAAATGATAAGCACATTAAATGTTTTCAATCATATCTATATATCTTTTCTCCGTTTAGAGTAAAGGTAGCCTTCGTAAGAAGTAAAGTATAAGGCAACTCAAACTTGAGTTCAATGTAAACTATATGATATTAAACATAGGAAACATTCGAATCCAAATGAGACCAAAAAGAAGCAAATGTCTGCCTGACTGCTTTTGCAAAAAATAAAGTTGCACATTATCAATGAAATTACAACTACACTCAAAATGGCACTCGAGAAGAGATAGAAATAAGATGGCCCACTGATGGTTTGGATCCCTCTACTTTATCAACCCGATATTTGCTTTGCTCCGAGATGTCATGGGATGTCTTTCCATCCAACGATGAATGGTTTGTTCACATGGATATAATACACGCCGGTTTTTTCCTTCGAGATGTCGTGGGATGTCTTTCCATCCAACGATGAATGGTTTGTTCACATGGATATAATACACGTCGGTTTTTTCCTTCCAGAAAGAATATAACATTCTCCACTTAAAACATTTCCTATCCTATCCCTTCTGTGTATTTCCAACAAAAGTATCTAAAAGGGTCCAACACAAATAATTGAAACAATACACATATTTTAAACTAAATCTTGAATCGTGAAGGAACCTACCGAACAAAGGCTTGTCAACGCTTTTATATAAAACATGTATACAACAAATGCTTGTCAAGACTTTTATATAGCATAAACTCGTATACATCAAGTGCCCTAGAGAGCAAAAACCAAATAAACAAACAAGTTTACAGTGACGGACACTGGTGAAGAGCTTCACTTAAGTCAAAAATATCCTCGAGCTACCAAGTTGCAGGGAGCACCATCATGAGCTTTCTTTGGCATTAATCGAAATGGCTATGGCACTGATCGCTCATGGTCAAGAAGTTCCAGCAGTGGCCCTGCTCAAATTCAAATCCAAATGAATTGAATGGGATGACAATAATACTCCTTGTTCAAATTCAAATGAATGGAAAGGCGCGACAACTTCCAATAATGAGGTTAGATTCAAATTCAAATCTTGAGGTGGATACCATGAACGTTCACACCTCATGCCATAATGGGTGCATATGGGTATGGCACCTGACAGGATTGTCTCCAGGGATCAAAATTGAAGTCGTCACAATTAGAGGAAATTTGGGGTCTAAAATGGGCCTTATAAAAAAAGGCGCCAACAATAAATTTTGTGAGTTGGAATTCAAGAACCAATAGAATTTCAATAAAATGAGTCAACCATAATGGTTGAATTGACATATTTGTCATAAAAGAAAACTATTTTTTTTGTTCTTATTTTCGACATATCTCCCTGTGTTTTTACTCAAATTCCGAGCGGGAGAGCTCGTTGGATGCGGAATTTCTTTGGGAGGTCCATTTTAGACCTCAAATTTCCTATAATGACCCTTTAAAGGGCTCCCAACACATCCCAGAAGTGTGGTTAAAATTTTGACTATCATAAAAAATGTTGATTTTTGTTTTTGACATTTAAATGAAAAATGCATAATTCAAATTAAAATTTCATTAAAAGGGTTGTCCTACAAACTACCCATCAAACATTAAATTGGTTGTCGGTGTTAGGTAGAAACTTATTGAGGCATTTGGCAATATTTATCATCCTCGACAAGAAGTAACGAGTGACCAAACGTAAACCCTATAAATGTCAGTCCAACTGAATAACGTCGCGCCAGTGAGGGGGAAGCCATTTCAAAATTTATGGCCCATTTGTCCCATGAATAAGACCTACATGTTACAGTTTCTTTATTAAAGTAAAAAGCCAAAATCAAAATGAAATTTTTTGCTTCTAAATCGACATAACTATTTTCTAATGGATGGTAGTGTTGATGTCGGCATTCGACCTGTGTTCGTATCGAGTAAATCCAACGGGGTTGAGCCGACGACCAGGGACAATATTCATTGGCGTGCACTACTTTTCAATATCATGATTCCCCACCTTAATTGCCTCCATAAATTCTAATCCCAATTTCCTCCATCGTCCTCGACGGTATGACTTCCTCATTAACTTAAATGTTTCTTCTATAATTATGGATGGTTTACTAATTAGCATAGCATAGATGAATCACCAATTTTACTGAGTGAAAGGGGAAGAGGTTATAGTAGGACTAGATTTAGATCAATCTCTAGATGCATCACACCCAGGAATTTCGTGCAACATTTCCTTGAGCTCAATAGCCATAACTCGTTGCTTACATCCATGTGGTTTATACTACTAGCTTGTTCCAACTTCTTGCACATGCTACCTGTTACAATTTGGGGTATATGATAATGTGTTCTTACTTTTTTACAATCTTGTGGAGCACATGGAGCGATTGAAGCATCCCAACCTGCATCTTCAATTCCAGTTCCATAAACAAATCCAAATCAAGTACCAGATGTCGGTGATTGATTCATAACCCATTAAAGCAGCGACAATCCTAGTGTGAGCAACAATCTACCTTCAATACTAATTGAATAATGCAGTTTTCCTTCCATAGGATCCAAAGCTAGCTTATTCTGTAGTAGTTAGGGTACATCCCATGAAATACCCAATAGGAGATATAGATAGAGACCGGTTGGTTGAAGTATAGAATAGATGGTAGCCATGGCCATCTCTCTCTATCTGTTGAATGAGCTTGCAGAGTTGCAATCTTATAAATAGAAAAAATGGTATAAATGGTGGCGCACCGAACAAAGGACTAGATGAAAGAAGAAGGTGGCGTATCTTTCCCTACAAAGTTTAATGGCTTTTGTGCATGGATCACCACATATTTTACATCACCGGTTGGATACAATTTGTACAGAATTTTTTTTGGGTTTTCAAGTGGGGTTGCAACCTATGAGGGATAAAGGTGGTATTTACTATACATGGCAGTCTAGGGCGCCACCACTCCTTGAGGTTTAATATATAATTTTAGACATAGAGATGGAGTTGAGGGGCGATAGTTCCCATTCTTCACCATTGAGATGATTTCCTGAATCCCCATTGATTTTTATTGCTGGGTACAAATCTGCTTGGTGCTTTCTCTACTGATATGTGGCAAAGTGGGTGATAATTTTGTTAGCATAAAACAAGATTTAGGTATACTTGTTTGGAAAGAAACAAAGATTCTTCAATTGGGAATACACTAATCATGGGTGCCAAAGATTTCTAAGCATGAGATGCTTATCTCAGCTACAATTTTTATTTTGCTATTTGTTTTCAATGTGTTGAATTCAATGTTTGTGTAGAGTTCTATTTCATAATTTTTTTTAGGGAAATTGTTTCATGTGGATTTAGTAATTTCTTTAGTGGCATAAATTGATTGAAAATAGAATATTTTATTAGCACATTTTTTATGAAATGTGGAGTTAATTTAATGTTGTCAATTGAAATGTAATTTAAAAAAAAATATTCATTATAGAAAGGCCTTATATATATATATATATATATTTACTTTTTTTTTTTTTTTTAACTGTAAGAACCTCTCCAAGCCATCCAACTAGCATTGCCAATGGCNTGGCAAGAACACACTACAGTAAGAGTACGGCCACCACCACAGTCACAAGCTTTTTCTAGGGTGCAGTCTATTTTTTATTACACCTCCCCACGAATCGAAACTGGGCTTTCGTTAAAGCAACCATCAAACCTCACGGCAGGCTTCTCACCTCAACGCCATGGCCCTAGATACCCTTCTAACTAAAATTAAGACCATCCCTTCAAATTTGTGGATCAAGTACCCGGCCCTGTTCGGATATAAACTATTTGAAAAGGAATCCCGTCAATATTAGGAAGATTCTTTTCCACCCTAACACTAATGTGTCAGAGTGCTCTGAAGTAAAAAGAAAACCTGTCCTTTCCACCACAACACTCATTATTGGAGTGCTGTAAAGTAAAAACGCTGCCAACTGTAGACATGAATTATTATTTATAAATTATTAGAAAAGTTGAAATGATGCTAACCCTACCTGTTTTCTTTCGGTAATTTTAGAATTTATAATTAAAGTGATTCCTCGACATACTACACGCGTAGAACGGGTAAGAACAAAGAGGATGGACACCTACCGAGTTAAAAAACTCTTTCTCCGATACCCATAAATGGAGTTAAAGATGTGTAACCCAGATCAGACTGTATTTCTGCTGCCGAAGGATAATGTTTGAAGACTAATTTCTCCCCACAATTGTGCTTGTCTGGTTATTGTATCCCGAATATTGTACATTGCATTAAAAAATTATGGCAAGCAAAGCTCTATTGCCAGCCGTCATCGATCGCAAGCATAATGATTATACAGAAAGAACCGACACAGCCCATCTGCGATCGCGATCCGTTGTGTCGATATTTAGAGTTCCCAACTTTCTGAAAGATTCAAAAAGAGAAGCATATGTTCCTAGAAGAGTTTCATTGGGTCCATATCATCATGTCAGTGAAGACCTTATTCCAATGAATTATCACAAAGGAAGAGCTCTGTCTAGAATGATGACCAGGTTTAATAATATCAATAGGAACTCGGCAAATCATCCAAATAATATGGATTTCCTCTTTAGTGCAAATGCTAAGATTTTGGAGCTCGAGAACGAAATAAGAAACAGTTACGAAGAAAAATTCGTTTGCGAGTCAGACTACCTCGCTCTCGTGCTAAGTATGGACGGTTGCTTCCTTCTCGAACTATTGAGGACTCTGGCTGGCGACAAATTCACTGTAGCCGAAAATAGTAATTACTACGAACCTATTTTTGAGATAAATAAGATTGATTTTACTGGGTTCGATATAATTAAAGACATTTTGATGCTTGAAAATCAAATCCCCTTGATCGTTTTGTCAAAGCTACTAGAAGTGGAGCTCAACTCGGTCCATAATGTGCAGAAAATGCTTTTCAAAATGATGGTAAACGCTACATGGTCCAAGTTCTACCCTTTCAAATATGATATCAGGGAATGGTCCTCGCCGAATACAGATGACCAATTTCATCATCTTCTGGGTTTGTTGCATAGGTTGATTGTCTATGGCATCAATCCTGTAGATCAAATCGACCCCAACGATCGAAGTGAATGACGTCAGACGCATCCCTCGCGCAGTAGAATTAACAATAGTGGGGATCAAATTTGAGCAATGCAATGGAGGCATTAAGAAGATTAAATTTGAGCCTAACAGCGCCACAATTCGTCTTCCTCCTATTAATATCACAGATCTTACAGAGTACTCTTCCGTAACCTACTCGCTCTTGAGATGTGCAAGGCATCTAAGATCAATTATGTAACGTGTTACCTAAGTTTGATGGACGAGTTGATTGACTCTGAAGAAGATGTAGCTCTGCTGAGAAGAAGTCAGCATCGTTACAAATTACCTTGGGAGCGACGCAGAGGTTGCCGAGCTCTTCAATTGTCTATGCAAGGGAATCACCTTGAGCTGGGTAGAT
This sequence comes from Pseudotsuga menziesii, assembly GCA_001517045.1. Classification (NCBI taxonomy): domain Eukaryota; kingdom Viridiplantae; phylum Streptophyta; class Pinopsida; order Pinales; family Pinaceae; genus Pseudotsuga; species Pseudotsuga menziesii. The sequence continues at coordinate 21,303 of LPNX010145243.1, forward strand.
GTATTCTATAAAATGAAAGAACAAATCAATGTTCACTACAGAAATAAATTCAAAGTTTGGTTTACCAAGCTTGTGAAGGAGCATTTCTCATCGCCTTGGAGAAGTCTAGCTCTTGTGGGGGCAATTGTTGCACTGCTGCTTACCACTGTGCAAACCATCTTTTCAATACTGTAGCCTTTCTAGTGATGTTGTACACATGTATCAAGTAATTTGTAATATTGTATCATGTTGGCTATAACAAGTACTAAGTTTGTAGGTTGTGTTTTGTACACTGGTTTGAATATTACACCTATTTTTACTGCGTTTGTAATGGGCATTCCTATTTACGACACTGCTAAGTTTACATGAAGTGTACATAAAACTGGAGTAGACATTGTAACACACAATACAATTCTATTACAATATAACACATATATGGTTATTATTGTTATATTTAGTTTATTTTAAATATAGTTTTAATATCATTATGGTTATATTTAACTTATTTTAAATATAGCTTTAATAGCTTCAATATAGGGTGATTATGGTTATATTTAACTTATTTTAAATATAGTTAAGAGAGGTTGAGATATTATGTCAACCACACAACAAACTAATGAGATAAACATTATTTCTAACATACCCCTTTAATGTTTATTTCTAATCTTCATGTACAGTAGTTTTGGTTGTCACTTGCTTTGGACTACTTTGGCCCTCGAATCAATGACTCTCGCTTCTTTGATTTCAGATCAAGCTATGATCACGCTATGATACAGGTACAATTGTCACCCCCTTACCTCTCATAGTGGAATTGGTTAATTCCACAACTTGATCCACATTCACTCTATGTATAAGAGAAATAACACTGTGTGTTTCCCTTGAACATTGACCATTAAAAACAAATCTTACAACAAACCTTAAGCTTGCCTATGGCTAAGATTAACAACTTAAACCAAAACTCTAATGTGTCAAGCACTACCAATCAAACACACCGTGTAGAGAACTCAAGTACAATATTCCATCAAGCATTCAACCAACATTCAACAAGCATTTGAATGCTTTACAAAACTATCTTGAGATTAGAGTGATCATGTGCCCAACACATAAGCCAATACAAATACTTAGAACAATTCAAATTCTTCTCACCATTCAATGGTTGTTATAGGAAACAAACTGCCAAAAGCTGCCTAAATGCAATAATAATGCAAAATTTCTTCAAATGCACACCCACAAAAAAAATCAAATTCCACACACAAATTATTTCGTAGAAAACAACCACATTCTTGATATCACCATGAAGCACTGTGAGGACACTGAGGTCAGGTTTCCCCACTACAACATTGCAAAACAACAATAGCTCTTAATGCAGCTCTTAGAAGTAAAACGTAACTTCATAAACCACAACTATGCCCAGGCACTTCACACATCTGAGAAATGTTGACGACCTAAAAATAAAAATTCCTTGTCCCAAAGATTTGATAGACAAGATAAGTTTATGAAACCGAATTGCATCCCATTATTATTGCAATGTTGAAACATTCTTTCTCGTGGTACTCTTTGACTGAATGCTTTGGCTCAAGGAAATGCATGGATCCCTTATTGTTGATGTCCCTTGACACTAGCAGGTCCTTTAGCTTCTATGCTCCTCTTCCACGGGCTGCAAAAGATTTTCGTTTGAATGATATGGCCAATATTACAATGGCGACTTCAACGAATTTGCCAAGCGTTTAAGATCTGCAAGCACTTTCAAAGAAATGAAGGCAGAAGACTTGATCATGTCAAGACTTGAATTCAATTGTCTCTCAACTTGGGGGGTTATTCATGTTTAATGGTGGCTCCCTCTTTCACGATTTACAACTTTTGTCTTTTATGACGGCTCTTCTTTGAGCGATGCCTGCTCCTTCCTTTTGCAACACCTACTCCTTCCTTTTGCAGCATCCAAACTATGATCTCTTTCTTTCAAACAATGGTTGTTCATGTCAACTCTTCTTTCCACACAAGAAGTTGTGTGACTCCCTCTGACAACAGTGGATATTCTTACTCAATCAGACAGATCTTACTTCTAAATAACGAATCAACAATGGACACCTTCGTAGAACCTGTTTCGAACAACAGTTAATTGGCCAGCACCTTCCACCTGCTCCTCTACACAATCCACCTCGGCCTGCAATTCTCCTTCTTTGATTGGAGGCTATCTTTTCTTGCACAATGACAACTACTCCTTCTATCCAGCTCTTGTGAATTTTCTACACAATAGTAGGGAAACTCTCTTTATGTAGCGATAGTCTCCGACAACGATAATGGTTATCTTTTAACAATGGCAACTCTTCGCTCTTTTCTCTAGCTCTTCCACCAAATGTCCACAGTTATCAGGCTTTTGGCCCTTTTACACGAGCTCCTTTATGCTTCAAAGCACTAGCACATAGTGCGAATAAGCACTAGAGATCATGAATACAACAATGGTGGCACGTGAATTTCTGGCGACTTTTAGCCTCAAACCCACGTACATCGAGATGTGTGCATAAGTCCAAACATTTTTGGAATTTTCCTCATATGATTTCGAAGATCCTGACTCTTGGCCTTCCAAATGCCTTGAGAACACTCAGATTCGACCCTCCATTGCCCTTTTGGAGTGCTATATAAGGAACCCCTTAGATACAGTGAAGAGGAGCAATTGAAGAGAAAGGAAACTATAGTCCACTATTGCCTCAGTTTGCTTATACTTGAGTCTACATCCCTTTATCCCTTTGGATAACTTTGTGTTCTTCCCAAGCTTGCCTTTGCTTTGTGAGCTTGCTATCGAGAGATGGAGGATTGAGGTGGTGGAGGCCTAGGTGAAGGACTCGGTTTCTCCGGTTCATAGACATGCCGACACAGGTTGTCACTCTTGTAATCTTCGATTTTATTAATAGAAATATCTTTTCCTGACTAATGAATTTGCATTTGAATATGAATATTATATCCATGGATGTATTTAATTGCTTATACATTGTTGAATATATATGCTAGAGTAGGTCTAACATATTATTATAGAGCATGCTTGTATTGTTTGTTGTTATTGAGAACGAATTGCTAACGCAAGCATGGATTGGAAAAGCTCAATAGGGATCTACTTCAACCATCTGGAACAAGGTACAATTCGATATCCCTTAGTGTTATATGTTTGGTTTCTCTTGCATATTGAGAAAGATTGATTTCTGGTGTCAAGCTATCTGTTGTGGTATGCCCTAGGATGGCAACTCCAATGGGGAGAGTTCCTATTTGTTTTTCTTTAGGGTTTTGGTATTCAATGTACTTGAATTGCTCTTGATTTCTCTGTTTCTATGTTGGGTCTGGGGGCATGTCTGCCCAGTAGGGTCCTGAAGAAGTAAATTTGGTCTTAGCTTGTCTGTTTGCCCTATTTTTTCTACCTTCTTCTTCCTCTGCGCGGGTTTTTCATTCACAGTCATGTATACACGTGGTTTTTCCTTGAACAGTCGCGTATGTACGCTCTTTTACTGAGAACAGTCGCGTATGCTTTGTTTTTTAGCCTTAGTTGGAGGATTAAGTGTTGTTGGGTGAGTTTTGATGATTGCTAAGTCTTCTTGGATGCTTCTAGTGTCTGTATACACCCTCTGTTTCTGACCAAAGACTTCTTTTAGTTTATTTTTCAAGCTTTGTTCTTGTCATCCATTTATCCATTTTTTGTTCTGAGATTAGTGCATTAGGCCTCTTTTACCTTGGTGCCTTGTGTAGCTGCTGTTTGTGAGTGGTTGCAGGGTCTGGGGGTTGTAGAGTCATTTATTTGCTTCCATATCTCATTTATTGCAAAAAATATTTTTTCTTTTTGCATACTTATGCATCTCTTGCATTTTGCATTGGCGCAGTACTTTCATAAGTTTTTTTACTGGTATTATAGTTAGATTTTCATATAAGAATGATTGCACTTACATTTGAAGGAAAAATCTTGCACCTCATGTAGTGGCATACCCTGTTCTTCATTCTACACATTGCACTTGGCATTGCTTGTTAGGTGTGCATATTTACTTCATTGTTGAGTCATAAATTCATTAGTTGTACGACCATTTACCCTTTGAGTAATCACAACCAACTAAAATCAACGCTTAATAAAATGAATTAGACTCTTTTCTTTTATAGGGTGCATCAACAAGAATAGGTTTTAGGGTCTTGGAATAGTTCATTGTGAGTTAATTCTCCAAAACCACAAAACAAAACTAGTAGGTGTTTGTCCAGGTGAGAGTGTGAAACCTTTGATATAATTAGTGTTTCTCAGGACGCTCCTCTTACACGGAACTTAAGCACGAGGCAGTGCACACGATTGTGATTGGGATGAACCTTGGTCACTTTTGGTGAGCAACAGAGATATTTCCAGGATTGTATTCGTATATAGGGGCCTTTGAGGTATTGATTGGAGCACCGTTGGGGTACCAGTTGTGCTTTGAGGGTTCGGGCTTTTCTACCATTCCCATACGGTCGATCCCTCCTGCGACTGTCTGTCTGAGCATTGGTTATATTGAGGTGATCTTAGTATCCTTACCTAGGTTATCGAGGGGGCATTTGTAGAGGTTATTTTGCAGGTGTCTTGGCTAGGTAGGGGTCAGAAAGCACAGTCGCTATATGTGTTGAAGCCGAGGGCCACTAAAATTGGTTATGAACCTCTGCTTGTTGTGTATGGAAGTCTAAAGCCTTTCCTAAGCGAGACATACCTGCTTCATTCAATAGCTCACTTATCCTACCCTTGGTTTGCTTATGATTTGGCTTAGATTTTCTTAGGTGTATGCTCTGTGCACGCTATTTTGCTTAGGGTTGCATAGCTAGATTGAATCTTTTCTTTTTTACTGAGTCATTGTGGATCTGGGTGCGGCACCTCGTCGTTCTCATCATTTAGCAGGGCTTCCGCCTTCCACGTCTCCTCCTCCTTTGGGAGAGAGAACCAGACATTCTGGGAGGACTTATTCTCACTTTGATTCACACACCATGGGTGACAATGAGCATGAGATCCCGGAGATCCTTGATCTTCCTCATCACGTGTGGAAAGATGAACCTCTGAGTATATATGGTACTCCGTTAGGGTCTGGTCATCATTCGACTGGACCATCACATGAAGATCCTTCATGATTCATAGATTTCACACACCCTAATCGCTGATATTGGCTTCCAGGTGATGAGACTCACCATGAACCCACGAGCACTAGCAATATTAGGTATGGCATTCCTGATGTTCCCAAGACTGGCCCGACACCCCGTATCGAGTCGGATGTTGACCCTGGTACTGCGCTTGGGGGAGCTTCCATTCCTTTCCATGCAGAGAGGTTTGGTACCACTAGTCACATTACACCTTCCATCCCTGTGGTGGAGGTTCCTTCACACACACATCCTAGGCCTAGCACTAGTGTTCCTATTTAGGGACCAAAACCTAGACATGTGAATATTGGGGGAACAAATTATATTCCTTCACATATTCCATCATCTTCGACACCAATCCATTGAAATGATTTTTTGACTACGCATCCTCTCCCTAACTCTAGTGGGCCTTATGGTTGTATTTCTACTACTATCCATGTCCGTTCTACTTCTACTAACACCATAGTGTCACAGGGCCATGTGACTCCTTATGTGTCAGAAAAACATATACCTTCCCATGGACCATCTTATGGATCTTCCCATGGACCATCTCATGGTCCAGTTTATGGAACTTCTTATGGACCTTCTTACGAACCATCTTACGGACAAACCTATACACCTTATGGTTCTGGGTATCAACCCGCATATCAGTCACCTAATTATGGATTTGTAGCACCCCAGTCTCAAGGTACTCCAAATCACAATCCTTACATGCAACTCTATATGGGTAAAATGGGAGGAGTTTACTATCCCACTGGCCAAGGCCATGGTGTATATAGCAATCATCCTTACGCGATCTGGTCCTATCAAAGAGCATGGAACCAACCGGCTCAACCTAGGATCCCTTTTATTTCAACTTTGAATCTACCCGATCTTCCGATATTGAAAAACGATCCTGTATCTCATAACCCGGCATGGTCGACAGTTCCTACCAAACTTCCTTCAGACATTCCCAAATTCGAAGGTAAGTCTGGTGAAGATCCTGGTGAGCATGTCACGACCTTCCATCTTTGGTGCTCTTCGAACTCCTTGAACGATGATTTTGTTCATTTGAGACTATTTCAACGCACCCTCACAGGTCTTGCCATGAAATGGTATATAGAGTTACCTGGGGGGACATATTATTCGTTTCATGACCTTGCAATGACTTTTCTTAACCACTTCCAGCAACCTGTGTGTTACGACGCCGGTACTGAACTCTTGTCGACATTTTGGTAAGACAAAGCCACCCACATTTCGGATCACATTCAAGAGTGGTGTAGTCGGAAGAGGATGATTAAAGCTTTTCTACCACTAGAGTTTCTTCTAGAGTGGTTCCTCAAGTAGTTGTTACCCTATATCGTGAAGGATGTTTCCACATTCGAAGTGCAAAATGAGGACCACATTATTTTTAGGGCCCAACAGTTGGACTTGATTTATGCTCAGTCTGGGCTCCTTTATGAGATCATACCTAATGCTTTGCGTTCCAATTTTGACCCCAAGTTTAAACCTGGGACACATGTCGATGGTATTGTTGGCTCCACAAGTCCCAAACCTACAGATTTAGTTACGAAAAAAGTGAGCTAGTTATCGCTTAACCAATCTGCGTCGGGACAAGCTACGACTTCGTCCCTTCCTACCCAATCGATGGATGTACTTTCCGTGAAATCGTCGAACCCAAGAGGTAACCAACAACCTGGTGTTAGTTTTTCATCATTAAAGCTAGCATTATGATAAGATCTTTTCACTGAGAGAATAACAAGCACAACAATCACATAAGCACATCACAAGAGACAAGAGACACAAATATTTTAGGAGGG
>LPNX010145243.1:33128-46856 GCA_001517045.1 Pseudotsuga menziesii
ATGCAGAAATGCCTGTTACTGTTTCTGTGCTATCTCTGAAATTAATGATCCTCTGTGTCTGAAATTTCTCACTAAGGTAACCTTGCATGTACCTGATCCAACACCGTAGGTTTCATCAGTATTGGTTTCACCATTTGGGATTTATGATCCTTTTCCCAAGGTGACCTGTTACTGGAATGTTCAGAACAGAGAAGTTGTACGGCATGCCACGTGTCATTGGTTCATTTTCTGAGTCTGACCTTCATACCACAGAAATTACAGTCCGTGCCCTTTCTGCACCATCTTCAGTAATTCCATTTGGACCTCTGTAGCCCAATATATTGCAGATCGTCCCAGGTGTCCTGTTTATGGATGATTTCTGGAAGAGGATGGAACCCTAACTTGGAGAGATCATATCTCCCAGAATATAGCGAATCAGAGGCTGAAATTTGGATACAGTGTTCATCCGGATTTTATCTTCGGCCCCTACAATTTTCAGCTTCTGAGACTTCGCCAATCTCGTAATATAGCAACTATACCAAAACTTAGCATTTTTAGTATTTAGGGTTTCTCCTAGCTCAGGGTCAAACTAGGGTTTGACTTTCCCGGAGTTTCACCCAACCAAATTTATTGATCCAGGTCTCTAAATTTCGGTTTTGATGAGGAGAAAAATCTTATGCTAGTCTCACTCAAAAATTCCTTTTCTGTAGAAATCCCTAATTTCCACATCGAAACTGAAAATGCTTGAAATTGAATTCTGTATTGACAGAACGATGCACCATTTAATGGAGAGTCATCTTAGTATACTTTTGCTAAAAATCTGTGGAGGAAGATCCACAAAATAGGAAGCCCTAGTTCCTGTAGCTGCACAATGTCTTCTTCTCAGGTTAGCTCTGATACCATGTTAGTTTTTCATCATTTAAGCTAGCATTATGATAAGATCTTTTCACTGAGAGAATAACAAGCACATCAATCACATAAGCACATCACAAGAGACAAGAGACACAAAGATTTTAGGAGGGGAAACCATAAATGGGGAAAACCCCTCAAATTCCTCTAAGACAGTATCACCACAAGATGTGATCCAAAAACAGTAAGATGACCTCCCAACACAACAGCAGCCTTCTGTCTTCTGTCAAGCCAAAGTATTTCCTTCTCCAAAGGTGCGCCACACTTGAGAGAGCAAGTGATGTAATTCACAAGTGATAAATAGAGAGACTCTCACTCTCTATTTATATTCTTCCGTTGACTTGAAGTGCACTCAACCATGTAGGCTTAACTTATAATTAATTACTTGAGCCTACACCTTAATTAGTGTATAATAACCCAAGTGCCCATAAACTGTGGGGACTTACCTAATGACTTGATATGACTTGTTTACATTATTAATCCTCCCGATCGGAACATTGGGGCATGACCACATGACTCAAATACATAATAGAAACATCCCGGAATAAATATCGGGTTACAATATATAAAATACATAGAAGAATACATTCCGAAGTTACATATACATCAACACCTGGAAGGAATAAAAAGAAAGGGGAAAATAATAAAAAGGGTGGGAATAAAAATGATAATGTGACTAATGCAAGAACAATAACAATAATAATGTTGGAGGGGACAAGAAGTCTAAATGGAAGCTAAAATTTCCTTGCAAGTTATGCGGGCATGACCACCTCACTCACTTGTGCCCTCGTATGGAAGATGCCTCGATGTTCATAGCAAAGGGCCGAACTTTGTTTACAAATCCTTTACCAAATAATCAAAATATGAACTCGAGGACTGTGGATCCTAGTTGCACATCTAGTTGATCTCAAAACACGCCGGATGCCACTAGTAGTCACGGTTGCATCAACATGGTGAAAGCTACTAGTGTTGTGACACGTGCAAAAGACTATGGTTCGTCACAACCAGACCTTGGGAAAGAACTTGCTCTACCTGAGATCCCTTTGCGAATTGAAAAGCCTATGGATAAGCCTGAAGTTTTGCCTCGCATTCCTAAGGGAGTGCTAAAATGTTCAGGGCACAATCCTAATGCTTGAGCCACCCAGAACTATCCAATTGTCAAGGATTTGGGCCAGACTCCTTGTGAAATGTCCGCATTAGAAGTACTTCAGACTTGTCCTTCGCAAAGAAAGGCCTTGTTGTCAACTCTTGGGGTGGGTGATGATAGCTCTTCTTCCGTGATCAAATTTGAAACGCATGGAATACAACCTCGCTTTCCTTACTATGTGTCTCTTTTGATTCACGTAGAGTGTCTAAATCACACCATCAAACGCACTGTGATTGATGAAGGCGTTGTTGATTCCGTGATATCTTTGGCTTGTTGGGAGGGCTTAGGTTCTACCACATTGTCTAAATCTGTGAACATGTTGACTACTTTTGATGGAAGATCATTTAGGCCACATGGTATACTTCCTTCCCTAGAGGTCCAATTGGGGGAATATTGTTGCGATCAAGGTCGAGGTGGTTGATGCACCCCTTGACTACAATCTTTTGTTGGGTAGGAACTGGATGTACAATATGCAAGTTGTAGCCTCTTCCCTATTCCAAGTGGTTTGATTTCCATTGGATGGGAAGATCGTTACTATTGATAAAAAATCTTTTCAGAATCTGTGTGTAAAAGCATCATCGGGAACTTCTATCTCGATTATCGACTATTCTCAACTGGCAACTGAGAATGTGGGTTTGGGTATGTATCCTTCTCTCATGGGAACCTTTAATTGTCCTGCACCCTTTCTTATGATTGGGTCTAGTCTTGGTAGGGCTTCGACCTCGTTGAATTCGGTTTCCTTTCGCACCTCTCATATGGAGGATCCTTGGATTCTTCCTTCACCGAGTACTTAGAGTGATAATTCTACACATTAGAGAAAATTTCAACTCAAAATGGGCCTCCTAAAGAAAATTAATTAAATAATAGTTAAAATAATAAAATAATATTTATTAATTTTGGAGGACGAAAAGAGAAAAACTATTTTTTGTTTGTATTTTCGACATATCTCCCTATGTTTTTACTCAAATTTCGATCAAGAGAGCTTGTTGGATGTGGAATTAAATTCCGCATCCAACAAGTACCCACTCAACATACTTTTCACGAACCCTGCTATCCAAAAAATAAGAAATACCTGAAAAATGCGATTTTGATTAAGAGACCTCATTGGATGCGGAATTAAATTCCACATCCAATGCGTACCCACTCGGCATACTTTTGATGGGCCTCACTATCCAAAAAACAAGAAATACCTGAAAAACGTGATGATGATGTCATCATCACGTTTTTTCAGGTATTTCTTGTTTTTTGGATAGAAGGGTCCGTCAAAAGTATGCCGAGTGGGTACTCATTGGATGCGAAATTTAATTCCACATCCAACGAGCTCTCCCGATCGAAATTTGACTAAAAACACAGGGATATATGTAAAAAATACGATAAAAAAGTAGTTTTTTTTATGATACCTATCCCCAAATTTATATTAAAAAATTGTTTAATACCTATACGGTATTTCAAATTTAAATCAAATTCATTGGCTAACACATGATGACATGGAATTTGAATTAGAGTTAAAAGGCTCATTTTGAGTTGAAATTTCCTCTAATGCCCGTTGAGATAGACGTGTTGTTTCCTGTAACATTGGTGGCGTATCAAGCTAATCTTTATCATGTTGTAGAGCCTAGTCTTTCCTCTTCGCGGACGGAGGAGGAGGACCCTTATGTGCTGCATGCTTGGGAAGTAGAGTCATCTCACTCTCAAGACTACCTTGATGATGTTTTTTTGTCAGATGAAACTATTCTTGAGGCTATGTCTTGGATAGAACAACCTTGGGGAGAGCTGCACCACAGATCGTATTTCCTCCCTAAGCTTGATCGTTTAGAGTGTGATGAATTTAGGCCGATTCTAAGCGAGAAAGTTGGTAGCCTTGTGGTCCCATTAAGCTCTCCTAGTCATATTGCTGAAGGGAACATGGCTAACCTTTCACCAACGATACCTTTCAATATTTCTCGTGACCCTGGTAAGATTGAGAACGTTTACATTGGGGTGGATTGTTCCCCTGATGAGATTAAAGAGTACACCGATCTTTTCAAAGAATTTTGTGATGTTTTTGCTTGGTCATATGAGGAAATTCCACGGATAGACCCTCGCATTGTCGAACACAAAATCAAAACCTATTCAGATGCAAAACCAGTTCGACAACATTTGCGTGCCGCGAATCCTAGGAAAATGCCCGCTATTAAAGTAGAGATAGAGAAACTGATCAAAGCTAGTTTTATCTATCTCGTTCCCTTGACGGAGTGGGTTTCAAATCTCATTCCAGTAGATAAGAAGCAGGGAGCGATCCGCACATGCACTGATTTCCATGATTTAAATCAAGCCTGTCCTAAAGATAATTTCCCTACACCATTTATTGATCAAATTTTGGATGAGTGTGCAAGGAGTGAGGTTTTCTCCTTTATGGATGGATTTTCCAGATATAATCAGATACAGATTAAACCCGAGGACCAACATAAGACTGCATTTATTTGTCCTTGGATAACCTTTACATATCGAAAGATTCCCTTCGGCCTTAAAAACGTCGGAGCTACATTTCAACGGGCCATGACCTTTTCCTTTCATGATCTCAAAAAGATTATTGAAGTGTCTTTGGATGATCTAACTGCTCACTCTCATTTGAGAGTGCGTCATCCTTATCATTTGCGATTAGTTTTCGAAAGATGTTGTCATTATCAAATTCAGTTAAATCCTCACAAGTGCATCTTTTGTGTGAAGGTTGGTTGTTTACTAGGATTCATAATGTCCAAGGAGGGCATTAGAGTTGATCCCTTGAAGGTTAAGGCAATACTTCAATTGTCTCCCCCACGAAACATTCGACATCTTCAATGTTTACAAGGTATGGCGAAATTCTTGCAAAGGTTCGTAGTCAATTTTTCCAATTTGACTAAAGGCTTCATGTGTTTGTTGAAGAAAGACACCCATTTTCACTGGGATGATCGAGCCTAGGAGTCTTTTGATGCTCTTAAGCAAGCCTTGGCATCGGCCCTTGTGTTTATTGCACTAGACTATAGCCATGACTTTTTTATTTATGTGGCCGCGTATCAAGAGACGATTGGTATGGTATTGATTCAAGAGGATGAGGAGCTCCATGAGAATGTCATATACTATCTTAGCCGAAACCTTATTGATGCAGAACTTTGTTATAGCCATGTTGAGAAGCTAGCCTTAGCCACCATCCATGCGGTTTAGCATTTGAGGCATTACATCCTCCTTCACCAAACTTTAGTCGTAGCTCACATTAATCCATTTCAATTCATCCTCACTAGAAGGATGATTGGGGGAAAGTATAATAAATGGATTGTCATATTTCAAGAGTTTGATCTCGAGTTTGTTTCAACAAAGTCGAAAAAATCATTAGTTTTTTCTTTGCTCATATTGGATTTTCCAAATTTGGATGAAGGGGAGGTTCAAGAGGATTCTCTTGTTGATGAGTATATATTTTTCATCTCAACCACAGACCCTTGGTACAGGGATATTAATGTTTATTTTAAAACATTGAAGGTTCCTACTCACCTCTCACGAGATCAGCATCGACGACTACGTCACATAGCGAAGAACAACCTCATAGTGGGTGATACTTTGTATCATCGTGGGGTTGATTCCATTTTACGTCATTGCTTAAATCATGAGGAAGATGAGGTCGTGCTTAATGATTTTCACGGAGGGGCGTGTGGTGGTCATTTATCTGGGCTTTGTATAGATCAAAAAATTTTGAGAACGGGTTAGTTTGGGCTGTCCATCTTTAAATATTGCGTTAATGCAGTCAAGAGGTGCCACCCTTGCCAAGTGTTTGCATGGAATATGTGCTTGCGTACGACCCCTTTGCATCCCATTATAATCACCAGTCCCTTCACCAAGTGGGGGGTCGATTTTATGGATTGTAACCCAACTTCGGCTGGGGGGCACCATCATATTATTGTGGCTGTTGATTATTTCACAAAATGGGCAGAGGCTATTCCCACTATCAAATCCGATGGTGAAACAACCACACATTTCGTATTTAACCAGATTATCACTTGGTTCAACATTCCAAAGGGAGCTTGTCACTGACCATGGCATGCACTTTTAGAACAAAATGATGGAAGAGTTGTCTTTGAAGTTAGGATATAAGAAAGAGCATTCCTCTTCTTATTACCCTTAAGCAAATGGACAGGTTGAAGCAGTGAACAAGTCACATAAGTCCATTCTCCAACGAACCATTGCACAGAGCAAGAGTAATTGGCATATCATGTTGTATCCTACTTTGTGGGCCTATAGAACTGTGGTTAAGACTGCCACCAGTTTTTATCCCTATCATCTTGTTCATGGGGTGGAGTCAGTATTATTGGTTGAATGTGAAATCCCTTCTTTGAAGCTACCCATGGATCTTTTACCAGAGAGTTCTGCATTGGAAGAACATCTGGTCCACTTGGAGTAGCTTGATGAGCAACATTGAGATGCTTTAGTGGCTCTTGAGGTTAACAAGTGTTGCGTTAAGGTCTAGTACAATAAGTTTGTCTGTCCCAGGAGGTTTAGTGAAGGTGACTGGGTCCTTTTGTGGGATCAAGCTAAGGAACCCTTGGCAACAAGAAAGTTCAATCCAATGTAGCATGGTCCTTACATGGTTAAGCGTGTCTTAGAGAAAGGTGCCTATGAGTTGGTGGATTATGAAGGGTTGTCCTTGGCGAAGCCTAGAAATGGACTCTATCTTAAAAAGTACTATGCATGATTTTTATCCAGGGCTGAATTTTTGTATATTATTGTACATTTTGCATTGCATATTTAGGTCTTCTTATGGTGATCGAGTTTGTTGATTAGATTTTGTTTGTTATGGAAGATGTCGATGGAGTCTTCCGTTTACATAGGATTCGCTAATGGTTCTAGCTGCCACACTCAAAACTCAGCTTCGGCTTCTTGGGTGATTTATACTCCTACGGGTCAAGTGTTGTCTTCATGAGGCATATGTTTACGACCATCGTCGAACAATGTTGCTGATTATAGTGTTGTGATTGAGTTATTGTGGGATGCCATTTCACATGGTGTTCTTTCTCTTGAAGTACGTCTTGATTTGTAGATAGTGGTTTGACAACTTAATGGCTTATATCATGTTAGGGATCCAACATTGTTACAAAAATTCTTGCATGTAAGATTGCTAGAACGACAATTTGAGAACATAACATATATTCACATTTCAAGAAATTTTAATCAATTTTTTGATTCATATGATAACTATGTACTAGATTGGCATTTATTTCACAGATGACAAAAGCATTTCACAAACACATTTTACACATGTAAATAGAATAAATAATCGATCATCATAAATATTTTTCATTAAGTCCAAAAAAAGTGATGTCATAATACATAAGTGTCATATACAAAATTGGGGCTTTCGATCCACCAAAGTATACTACATGGTCATACAAAAATATACACCTAGGTCTCTAAGCCTGAGGTGGAGGAGGGTGTTGATCATGGTAGCACACCATGGCTATATCTAGCTGGCGAAATAACCGAACCCATGCACGTAGTACTCCAACTACCTGGCACTGCATAGCCTTAGGCAAGTCCTCAAATTGCGCCATGGGAACTCTGTGTATCAGCCAAACAAATTTTGTGTGGATGCGTTGGAGCATCCGCTTCACATATACACCCATAATCTCATCGCCTCTTCCCGTCCGTCGATGATGAGGAAAGCCTTCTGGACATCATATTCCCACATTTGCATGTACATGACAGAGTTTCATTATGTGTCATCACACCAAAAACATGTCTTTTGATTTCATATATCAAAAAATACAAAAAAAATTAATAACTCAAAAAACAGCGAGTTGGGGTTCATTACCTATGTATCCATATGTTGATCATGGTGGTAGGGGCATATCTAGATCTCCGCAGAAGTCTATCCCTGCATAGGGGTAGTCGTCTATGGCGACGATCTATCTCCGCCACCAGAGGAAGAATTCTGTTGGATAGGGGTTAGCCACCCTTCCCCCTCCCAGTCTCCGCATGACATGGGCCCAACATAGATGAGCTGGATCCCTAACTCTGTGTGGAGCAATTTCAACTCTAGGGCTTAGTCCCGACACACTCTCAAAAAAGAATGCATTCAGTATGCTGTCGAACCCAAAGTTTCGTACCCTGCCCATCTTGTAGTCACTGAGTTGCTACTTCATGTTACTTAGCAGTGAGGTACTCTAGTCATATATCGTAGGTCGCGTGCACTCTACTGCATAGAACATCATTGGCCTTGAGGCCTGGTGGAGTGAGGCTAAACCTGGGATCCTGCCCAATGGAAATAGTATGGCTTTCAGCCCCAGGTTCTGAACTGCGTTTGTTGATATTTGACTCCCAACTTTCTCTATATCAGGAAGGCAATACACAACTATGTACTCCTCTATAGTTGACCTGCCTCCTGGCCCGTAGGATCGAAGGTTCACCACCTCCTCTCACCAGGACAAACTCGTGATAAAATATATGTCCTCAACCTCAATGTTTGGTGACATCCCTTTCAACTGAAAGGTATCAAAATCTGTATCCCAGTAGTCTACTAGCAGCTAGAGTAGCATTGGTTTATCCCTCAAGCTTCCAAGGCGCTAAAATTTTTATAACCCACAAGCCATCAGTGCTTGTTGAGCTATTAGATCTTCCTGCACAACCTCTTCAACATCTCCATGTTCTCTCTCTCTCCATTCTAGCACCATCTCGCACAAACATTTTTGAGTTTCATCAGTATTTTCCTTTAAAAATCACATTTGTAGCCCTGTACGCAACTGTTTTCAAAACAACCATGTATGTAAGTGGATATCGTGGTCTTTTCCACGTATACCCAGCTCTATACATGGAAAAAGACCTAATTTCCGCGTGGGCCGAAACGCACAATTTGGGGTAGCCTAAATAAAAAAATTGACCACTAAAATAAAAATAAAATTGCATGAAAGTGAAAGAGGAGGGCATGGGTAATTACCTGGACCAAATGCGAAGTGATTTTGTCGGACGATGCTCCCAGAATCAACTCTTGAAATTCTAGACACAAAAGCACTATGGTGGGTAAATTTTCAAATGGTATGAAATTTTTTATTTTTTCACTATTTTATAGAAACTTTTTTAAAATTTTGACCCACTTCCTATAGTTTTTAACCATTTTAGACCATTTGGACTAATATGGTGTTGTAGGAGCCTAGTTTGAGTGTGGTTTGATTGTGTCTTCAACCCGTTCGTGTCTATTATAGGTATCATGTCTAAACTGACATATAGGTTAGGATTTCACATCCGCTTGCATGACCTTATGATTGTTTCATTGTAACCTTAGGTACGAACAAATTCCATGGTGTCACAGAACCTTCATGATGCTGTTAGAAGTGGCGTTATGTGAATGGTAGAGCTTTCCTATACATGGGTACCCTAGTTAGATCCTAGATTGTATTTGGTGCCCATGCTGACATTCTCCTTTAGGGTGTGGGAGTCCCTTTTTAGTCCCACCATATCCTTGAGCAAGAGCTTCATACTCCTCTTGAACTTTATGATGGACATTTCCCCCGAGACTCCCTTGTATATATCAAGTTGTAATTGCATTTTCATGAGTTTTTCTTTCCTTCTTGAACTTTATGTCAGCTCCCTGGCTTTGAGTTATTATCCATATAGCCCAAGATTGTCTCATGTCTACCCAAGCAGAGCCTTTTTACATATCTTTTTCATCTTGATCATCCATTTTATCGAGAGGAGACATTCCCCTGAGTGTCATTATCCTACACATATATCCTTGCATTGAGCATAGGAATGATCCACTGCTTGGAACTAGTTTTCTTGTCCCTTGACACTCGTCTCCTACTATATTTGTACTATAAAGCACTTTTATTCTTTTTCAAGCTTTTCAAAATATTTGGAAATTCCAAAAAAAATAAAAAAACAAAACATCCGAACAAGAAAATATGTTATCTTTGGCAGCAGTTGAGGTGTCTCACCTTCGAACAGAGCACTGTATATCACATCCGTTGGTTGGGTTATTAGTTTGACTTTATGAGCTGTACTCGTTACTCTGAGTTTATCTCCACCAACTGGTTAAGCTTCTAGTCCCTATGGAGCCTTTGTTGATTCCTCCTGTGTCACAGAGATGTCCCAGTTGCATATTGTACCTAGGGTTTTCACCCTAGCTTGTGCTAATGAGCACCTACTAAGGAATCTGGAATCCTTAGTAGCAGTTCAATGATGTGTATGAATTAAATAAAGATAAACTGAAATAAATACTAATCTAAATACGTTCTTGAAGCTAAAGCAGTAAAAAGTAAATAACATGAAGCAAAAACAGTAAAGAAATGAATAATGATCTTTATTGATGTTACCTCTAATGAGGAGGTTGGTGGAGTCCGTTGCGCTGGTCTGATGTCGGTGGCTTTGAGCTCCAAGCTGCTTCTTCTCCTTCTCCGGTGGTGGAAATGGGCCAAAAGAGTTCTCAATGGTGAAAGTAGCTTGATGGTAAGCTAGGGTTTCGAGAATAATTTCGGCAGAGGCAGGATGCTTATGATAATGGATGTGGAATAATGGGTCTCCATCACTTATTTATAAAACCATGTGGTTTAGGTCAGCTTTTAGGGTTTTAGCTGTTTTAGGGTTTCAGCTATTAGGGTTTCTTCTTTTTTCCTCATTATTTTATATTTTTTATTCCTTTTTGGATATTTTTGGAGGAAAAAAGGATTTTATAGCCTTTTGGAGGCATTTTAAGCTTTTTTGGTGACCTTTTAGATGGTTTTATGGGTTTTTGATGGAGATATGGTAGGAAAGTGGACAAATGAGCCATGTAATGGGGTAGATGAGGTAGTTAACCATTTTTGGGTGTTAACAGATTGCCCCTTGATGTGTGAGGGCAGGAGCTCATCGTATGGCCGATGGACATCATGAGTCATATTTGGTTTGTCTTGGGGTGTGGATAAGAGAAGGAAGCAACTGAAGTCCGGGACACCGATCTCGAACCACCTGCAAGGACTGAAAAGTACATAACCTCAATCATGGATGAGGGAGCATCTGATAATATGGACGAGGCGGGCATTCCCATGCTCGTATCAGAATATAACATAGCAATATAAATGGTCCTCAAATACTGGATGAGGAGAAAATCTCAATATATGGACAAGGCGGGCATTCCCATGCTCGTATCAAGATACATAAAAATCACTTGTGAGGCCCAAAATGAAGGACCTGTAGTAGATAATCACTGTGCATATCATGAGGGTCCGGAAGGGACACAAATCTGGAACATACTGCTGAGCTGACCATGTCTGAGATGAAAAACTGATACAATGGAATGGAAGTAGTGCTACTGAATGTGGTTCTGAAGGAACTGATGCGCTGCTAGATCAGAGTGACAAGGGTCACACTTGTAAGGGTACGCTGATCTGGAACTGAACTGGGTACTCAAAGAAGCATAAAAATGAATGGCTTCCGAATACAATCGTCGACGCAGATCGGATATCCACAGGAACATATAACTGGGCGTTCCGAAGTGACTCACCAATGTGCTAGAGTCGGGGGAAATCCGGGGTCTTCGACACAGAATGGAAGGGATATACATCCTGCGCGATTCTCAACGATGCGAATAAGGTACTGAAGTCGAGCATGTGAGAAACAACCATTCGGAGAGGCAATGATGACTCCTCTCAAAATGGTCCGTAGGCACTCACCACAGATGGTGATGGGTCCAAGACGCAGGGACCTCTGGGTCTATCCTCTGGAATAGAGGGGCTGTCGTCGACAGAGGTAGACCTGCAACTATCAAGGCAATGATGTTTCCTTGACAGGAGCGCGAGGTGCAAAGCCGAAATGTGATAGTACTGGTGGCAGGGGTGACAAACTGGGGGGAATAACTGGGCAAGTAGAGTAGGTGGACTCAAACTTCCTTTGTTCAGAGTATGATGGCGGGGATGATCGGGCAGCATATGAACCTGACTGGGGGTAAAGGGATCATATCGGTATAGCATCTGAGGGTGAATGGACTAAGGGAGACTCAAGCTGTGGTTAAATGGTAGGAGATTGCAGAATACTCTGAACAAAGGCGACCTGATTGGGGGTGTTGCCGAGATGATCGATCATAGCGCCAAGAGGCGCGGGGGGGACTGCTTCATGGGTTAGGGAACTTGAAGAAGTGTGGATATAAAAATGGTACTGTCCGGTGGATTTTACGATCCCAGGACAGTTCATGCTCGTGGTTGCTTTCAATTTTAAGGAGTCTGAAAGCAAATAAGAAGACTCTGAAATGATGGAATGTTACTGTCATGTGGATTGTTCGAGCCCATGACAGTTCATGCTCGTGGTTGCTTTCATATTTAAGGAGTCTGAAAGCAAATAAGAAGGCTCTGAAGTAATGAAATGGTACTGTCATGTGGATTTTCCGAGCCCATGACAGTTCATGCTCGTGGTTGCTTTCAATTTTAAGGAGTCTGAAAGCAAATAAGAAGACTCTGTATTGATGGAATGGTACTGTCATGTGGATTTTGCGAGCCCATGACAGTTCATGCTCGTGATTGCTTTCAATTTTAAGGAGTCTGAAAGCAAATAAGAAGACTCTGTATTTGGAAGGGTCAGGCAAGGAGGAAGTGTTCAATTAAGGAACATTTATGATGATCAGACTTGATGGCGGGGGGGAACACTGGTGGGCCTCCTTGCAGGGTGGATGGATGGTGGCAAAATAACGAAACCTTTGCAGTATGACAGGAGTGAATGGCTCATGTAAAAAGTGTGGAACAATCAGACGGTGGCCGATGGGGCGTGCTAATCAAGGTAGCAAGAATTCAGGACACAATGTTAGGATTGTACCTAGGGGAGAGCGAGAAAGTATCTCAAGCATCATCATGAGCTCAGAAAGATGATTCCGGTGATATAAAAAGTACTAAAAACGGAGGGCGGCCAAAGTGGCACGCAAACCGAGACGACTATGGGTGTCTAAAAAATGGGCAAAAAATGATGTAGTCAAAAAGATGCAACGCGGTGACCATTAGGATGATCTAGTCGTGCTGATTCCAATGGTGGAAACGGTTCAGAAAACGGATTCCGGATGGGTTCAGAATGGCCAAAACAAGAACGAAGTCGACTGACTACAAATAGTAAGTGGGCCCAATGTGACACGTCATTTGTACTATTCGAAATTGATTTGCGATCGGAGTGAACTAGAGCTTACGGGTGATTTCTGGACGATCTGACCGGCGGATTCGAGATTCGGGAGAGCCAGGTATTTTGTTAAACCGACACTTGTTTTGATTTGTTGGGTTGGGGGGTTGGTGGGGTGTATGGGACGCTGTTTCTGACGAACGGGGGTTATATCAGGCCATGTGTCGATGTGGTGTTCTATAATGGCAGGTTCAAGGCCAGAAATTTCGGTATAGGACCAGGCAAAGACATCACGGAATTCTTTGAAGAGTGCTTTGTACTCGTCAACCTCCTGCTCAGTGCAAGATTCTCCTAAAGCGATGAGTTCGGGGGTGCCCCCGGGGGCAGCAAGATAGATTTGGATAACAGGTGAGATGTTGGCCATGTTACCCTCTTCGAAGGCGTCAGGAGCAGGAATAGGGTCCTTGAACCAGTCGACCTTCGGGGGAAGGAAGTCTTTGGATTCTACTGCAAATTGAGAAGCAGTGCTAGAAGATGGTTCGTCTGGGAGAAAGTATGAACGATGATGCATGTCATCCCAGGGATAATCTGGGGCGGTGAGAGCCTCAAGAATTTCTTCA
>LPNX010145258.1:1731-35019 GCA_001517045.1 Pseudotsuga menziesii
AACTGTTTATTTCAGTTTCTCTGTCAAGTTATTTTATAGTAGAATGATTTAGTGTGGATGGTTTAAATATTTTTGTTTAGATCATTAGAGAGAATTTGAGGTCAAAAATGGGCCTCAAAAAGACCAAAATGTACTATAAAAATCAACCAATTACATTCTAGTAGATGACATCATCCCCCATGGTTGAGGTGGCATTGCATGAGTTAAGAATGCTTATTTGTCACATTTTCTATGATGGATGAAAACCCATAGTTAACCAAGGTAGTGGTACAAGTACTTTTAAATCATAAAGTGAAGTACTCACAATAAAAGTCATTTCACACTTTCTCATAAAATAATATTATTGTTATTTTCAAGTAAAGTACTCACAATTCACTTTCTCATAAAATAATATTATTGTCATTTTCAAGTAAAGTACTCGTAATTCATAAAATTGTCTTTTCACATTTTTTTATAAAATAATATATTGTCATTTTCATGTTTTTTAATTTTAAATTATATATTCACTCAATTGTATTTAATATCATAATGTCAAACTAATATATATGTATATATATATATTAAATCTTGTACTTTTAAAATAAATTAACTTCATAAATGATATTTATATGAAAAAAATATGTTAGTTATGCCTATAAATTAAATTAATTTTTGTTTATTTTTATTTACAAGTTCAAGACAAATAAATGCTAAAGGACAATAAGTTTTTGGGAATTTACAATGAATCTTAGACACATCATTGTAGAGTTATTTTATTAATTTTATTTATAGTCAATTTAGAAAAGTAACTCAACCATGGTTATTTATATTATGCATAAAAAGTAGTGTAGGAGGTGAGTTGTCATATATACCTATCCCATAAAACCCCTAACTCATAATATTTTAATATATCTTATATTTTTGTAGTACATCTCTTAGGAGGCCCATTTTTGACCTCAAATTCTCTCTAATGCTTACCCCTTATCTTTTTGTTCATCATTATATTAATTAATAATTAATATAATATTCAAAATCGCTCTCAGCTGAGATAGGATAGATAGGATAGTTAAGATAGTTCATTTATTATTATCCTAGTATAGTTTCTATTTAACAGTTGTTAAATAGAATTTGTGTAATTTTTAGAATAATTTTAATAGTCTTTTATATTTAGAAAATTAAATATAAAATTTTCAAAAATCGAAGACTTTCCTTAAGAAAGCAATTGTAGGATAACTTAGGTAGTTGAAAATAATTTTAGGGTTTATTTAGACAGAAATAACATTATGATAGATTTTTACTGAATTTTAGTTTCTCCTTAAGAGAAAAATTCAGTTGGTAGCAGGACCATAACCAGCGAGATTTTGCTATTTCAAACACACCGGAAGCTGCTTTAAGCTGATTGTGTGGGCATAATCTCATTGTTGGCCTAGGTAAAAAAATCAGGCCAACAAATGGCGCTAGAAGGAGAGTCTGTTAATGAGTAATGGCGGGTGAAACTAATGAAAAACTTTCAACCAGTCAACATCCTCCAGAAGTCAGTAGATCACCGTTTATAGAAACTGTTAGGAGCATCCACGAACGTGATCTTATCACATCTCCATTTACTCCTGAACAAAGCACTCAAACTTTAGAAGAATCACGACATATCCTTACGAGAGCATATGCTAATCAACTTGGTGTATCTCCAATAGATTATGGTCTACCTAGACAACAGCGACATAATCCGCAATTGACCATAGTTACTCAAGATTTGGAAGTAGCTGATAGCACTCCCCGTCATCAGATTGAAAGTCATCAAAGGCAAACTACTCAAACAAACACTGCTAGAAGACTAACTGCAGAAGGCGGTTTTGATCAGCCACCTTCTCCTCCTGAATCACCACCTGATAGTCCAAGATCATCCAATTCAGGGAGTTCCTCAAGTTCTGAAAGAAGTCCTATGGCAGGAAACATACATGTAGGAGGAGGAGGTAATCCCCCACCTAATCCACCTAATCCACAACTCCCTTGGCTAAGAACAGCTGCTGTAGCTGTCCCTGGTGTACAACATCCTTTGCCTAAACACTCAGATAAACTTCTCCCTAAGTTTAACCCAGATGACAAAGAACCTACAGAGGTGCATGTAGACAAATTCATGTTAGCTATTCAAACCTTGAACGTTCAGCATGAAGATGTAGTTTGTCGTTTGTTTCCTTTAACTTTCGAAGGAAGAGCTTCTACTTGGTATTTTTCGTTAGTACAGGGATCAATCACAAACTAGGGTGAATTTTAGAAAGCTTTTTTAGATAAATTTGGGGAAGATAAAACACCTGCTCTTTTAGCCCTAGAGTTATCTAGAATTAAAATGGAGCCTAAAGAAAGAATTAAAGATTTTAATCAGAGGTTTTTGAAATTAAAAAACAAAATTCCAATTGCTTCTCAACCACCCGAGAATATAATTATTGAAAATTATACGTCAACTTTACCAAAATATTCTGGGATGTTCGTTAAGAGAGCTGGGAAAACAACGTTAGTAGAAATTTTTGAGGAAGCCATTAAAGTCGAGAAGGATTCTATGTCCTATGAACCAGATAGAAGTAGGAAATCTGATACTTTTCCTCGTAGGAAGACGGAAAAACTCAATTCAGAAAAAAACAAAGCATTTGATATAGAACAGCTGCAAAATGTTATTCGGACATTAACTAATGAAGTTGTAGGACTAAAGAAAACCAATTCTGAAGCTTCTCCTTCTAGAGGATATTTCAGAAATCAGTTTAGACAAAACCCGAATACAAATAATAAAAATACACCACCTGACATAGCAGCGAATGAAGAGATTTTTAATACAATTCGAGTTGTTTTATCTTTAGCTGAAACTCCCTCCAATCAAGAAATAACCGAAAACAAAGAAGAAGAGGATGATGAAGAATCAGAGGAACCTCAACAAGTTAACGGTCATTTCTGGGACAGTCTTGTAAAAGAATATGAGAGTAAAAGTCCGCCTACAGGACAACATGCCTATAATACTCGTAGTAGAACATTCGCAAACACTCCTGGAGCCTCGTCAAGTTCTACTACAAATAATGACAACAATAATTCACAACCTAATAAACAAACTCAATCCGGCAAACAGACTCAATCAACCAAAATTACCCAGCCTATTCAAAATGCTCCAAAATTAGATTTACAATATGATATAATTGAAGATTTAAAGAAGACACGTGCAAACATCAGTATGTACGACCTTCTTCAAATTTACCCAATGCCTAATAGTCATGTTATAAATCTTTCCATGAGTTCAATTATTCCTAATGCAAAACAAAATGTTGCTGCAAACAGTTCTAATAATGATTCAACAGCAACTGAAAAAGGAAAAGCAACGGCTGACAAAGCCTCGCTTATAGGTAAGAATTATAAATCAACCACACCTCCTTTCTTACTTACCTTTGAGATTTTCAATAGGAATGTTAATAATTGCATGGTAGACTCCGGAGCATCCTCCAATGTGATGCCTTTATCAGTATGCATGAAGTTGAATGGGAAATATGTTCCATCAAACTCACAAATAACTCAGTTGGACAGGACAAATGTGAAGGTTGTAGGGGAAATGAAAGATGTCTTAGTCAGGATTGCTTGTAACCCTTCGATTTATCAAATTATAGATATTGTTGTTGCAAATATTCCTTATGCATATGGGCTATTTTTAAGTAGGGATTGGTCTCAACAATTGAATGGATTCTTTGCCACGGATTGGTCAACACTATGGTTACCTAAGAACGGAAAGTCAAATCAGATAAAGATAAATAGAGAAAGATATATGAAACATACTGTCACAGAACTACATGATCTTAGCGAACCTGTTTTATTTTCAGATTGCATTATGGGAAATTACATGTATGAATTGGGATTTGGTAATTTTAAAGCTGAAAATTCTGTCTTTTCTAAAAATAAACAACAATCAGAAATTAGAAATGTGACATCTATTTCTCCTGACTCTTCATTCAAGGAAACTATTAATGATGTAGATAATCTTAATATTGTAAATATTATAGGAAGCAAAGTAGTTGTTAATAGTTCTACTTTGACTCTATATTTTGATGGTGCGAGATCTAAAGAAGGAGTCGGAGTTGGTTGCCTACTAGTAGCCCCTCAGGGAAATAAAACATGTATAGCTTATAGGATGGAATTTAATTGTACAAATAATACTGTGGAATATGAAGCTTTAATACAGGGTTTGAAAAAAGCGATTGATTTGAATATCAAAGAGTTAATTGCATACAGTGATTCTGAAATCATCGTCAGACAGGTTCGTAAGTCCATCCACTGCCTATCTGAACATTTACAGAGTTATCAACGAGAGGTATGGAACCTTATTTCTCATTTTCATGCATTTAACATAATTTCTGTTCCTAGAAGTCAAAATCAAGAAGCAGATTTATTAGCAAATGTAGCATCAAAGTTAATTCCGTCAGAAAATCTTACACCAGATTTCTTTTCAGTTGAACTGATTTTTAGGCCTTCTATACCAAATAATATTTTTAACTGACGTGTATTCGATAATGATGTGCAGGTGCTGAATTTTCTGATGAATGAGGATACGTTTAAAGATTCAGCCATAGATGAAGTTACTCATGACGAAAATCTACGGGATTTTTCGGTAATAAATGATTTTTGTTCAGTTGAAAAAGCTTTTGAAAATGTAAAACCAGTCCCTAATTCAGTACTAAGATTAGAAAAGTTCTTTCATCTTCAGGATAAATTTAGATCTGTCCCTAATTGTAAAACTAATAGCTCTCGAATGAGGTATGAAACCATAAATCTAGGAACAGAACTAAATCTCCAAACTATAAATCTAGGTGTAGATTGCAACCCCACGGAAAAAACAGCATTTATAAAATTGTTTAAAGAATTCAAGGATGTCTTTGCTTGGACATATGATGACCTGAAAACCTTCAACACACAAGTCATGCAACACATAATTCCAATTAAACAAGAGTCAAAACCTTTTCAACAAAAGTTAAGAAAATATCACCCGTCACTAGAACCAACAATTAAGAAGGAACTAAATAAATTATTAACTGCTAAGATTATTTTTCCCATCAGACATACTCAGTGGGTAGCAAACCTAGTTCCAGTCAGGAAGAAAAACGGAGATATTAGATTATGTGTAGATTTTAGAAATCTGAATAAGTCTTCTGAAAATGATAATTACCCAGTTCCTCCCATGGAACAAATTCTTCAAAAGGTGTCTGGATCTGAGATACTATCACTCCTTGATGGTTTCTCAAGATACAACCAAATATTAGTTTCCCCAGATGATCAATTGAAAACAGCTTTTAGAACTCCATGGAGAACATATGCTTACTGCAAGATGCCATTTGGGTTAATCAATGCTGGAACAACCTTTCAAAGAGCAATGGATATTGCTTTTAGAGGCTTAATTAACCATTCAGTCGTTGTCTATTTGGATGACGTTACTGTATATTCTAAATATCGACCGGATCATCTTAATCATCTTAGAAAGGTATTTGAACGATGTAGAAAATTTGGAATATCCTTAAATCCTAAAAAAACAATATTTGTTGTTTCAGAAGGTATTTTATTAGGTTGCGTGGTTTCAAAACATGGAATCATGATTGATCCTGAAAGAATCCAAGCCATTTCAAAAATAACTTATCCTTCTAGCAAGAAAGCAATGCAATCATTTCTCGGTAAAATAAATTTTGTTAGGAGATTCATTCCCAGTTTCTCTGAAATCATTCGTCCTTTGCAGAAAATGATTAAGAGAGACGCTATTTTTAATTGGGGACAAACTGAAAAAGAATCATTTCAGAAAATTTTAGAAGCCATTTCAGAAGCTCCCAGCCTTCTAAGCCCAGATTTTAACAAAGATTTCATATTGTATACTTTTGCTTCTGATATTTCATATGCAGCAGTTTTAACCCAATTAAATTAGCAAAATAATGAAGTACCTATCTCCTTCATGAGTTCAAATTTCAAAGGTGCTGAACTTAATTACCATGAAGTTGATAAGTAAGCTTTTGTTGTTTTTAAAGCTGTTAAACATTTTCGTCCATATTTATTGAAATCTAAAACGAAAATAATAGTCCCTTATTCCTCAGTCAGAAACTTGTTAGTGCAAAAGGATTTAGGTGAGAAAAGAGCACCTTGGATGACAGCCCTTCAAGAGTATCACTTAGAAATTAAACCCTCAACGATAGTCAAAGTTCAAGGATAATGCAAATTAGCTACTGAAGCTGCTCATCTACCTAATGATAAAACTGAAACTGTAATTGATGAGGTTTTACTTACCAGAGAAATTTATTTTTATCCTCCACCACAAGATTCCTGGTATACAGACATAAGAATACTTTTGGAAACAGGAACTGCTCCTGATTACCTAGAACCAAAGAATAAAAGAGCACTTAGATTGAAACCTGCTCCTTATTTATTAATTGATAATGTTCTCTTTCGGAGAAATTCAGACGGAGTATTGCTTCGATGTCTAGACAAAGATGAAACAGAAGTAATTCTGAAGGAGTTACACTCTGGACCAGTTGGAGGTCATTTTGGTGGAGAAACTACTACGCATAAAATTCTTAGGGCTGGCTATTATTGGCCTACCTTGTTTCGAGATTCCTATGCTTTTGTTAGAAAATGCCAAGAATGTCAACTTGCTGCAGGAAGGATTAAGAAACTTGATTTTCCTTTACAACCTGTTTCAGTTGAAAGACCCTTTCAGCAATGGGGTATTGATATAGTAGGGCCAATAAATCCTCCCTCATCTAAGCAGCACAAATATATAATAACTGCAACTGATTATTTTACTCGTTGGGCAGAAGCTGTACCATTAAGAGTTGTAAATACCAATCAGGTTATATTATTTTTAGAATTATTTATCATAACAAGATTTGGTATTCCAGATTCCCTCGTCTTTGATAATGCTTCATATTTTTCATCAATTGAGTTAACTCAATTTGCCTTAGAGAAGGGAATAAGAATCAGGTATTCAGCTAATGACCATCCTCATGGAAATGGTTTAGCTGAATCAACAAACAAAAATTTATTGAAAATTCTCAAAAGAACTATTTCAATTCACCATCGAGATTGGCATACAGAATTAGTCAATTCCCTTTGGGCAGACAGAGTAACTCCTAAAGCTGCGATAGGTAACTCACCCTTCTTCTTAGTATATGGAACTGAAGTTATTTTACCACCAAATTTATTCTTACCTTCATTGCAGTTAGCTCATTCTGTTCAAGATGAAGAGTGTCCAGCAATGGAAAAGAGAATTAATACTTTGTTAAAACTTGAAGAAGAAAGAGAAAAGTCAAAACAACACTTTACAAAACATCAACAAATTGTGAAGTCTTGGTTTGACCAATCCTTCAGTTCCAATCGAGAATTTCAGGGGGGGAGACTTAGTTTTAAAATGGGATAAAGTTCATGAGGAAAAAGGAGATCATACTAAGTTTCAGAAGCTTTGGTTAGGTCCCTTTGTTATTGCTGAGAAGATAGGTCCAAGTACCTTTCGATTACAAACACTTGAAGGTCAGTTCGAAACATTCCCAGTGAATGGACTGACCCTGAAAAAATATTTCTGTTAATATTTTTGGTTTTAAAATGTATATAATTTGTTTGTTGTTTGTAAATAAATTTATATTTATATATATAAACTGAATTATAGTTCATAGAATTTAAGGATGATGATAAATTCATAAAACTCATGTAACTTTCAAACATCATTCTGTTATTGCAGCCAGTTTTAATTCTGTTAATCAAATATTTTAGACTGTCAAATTTTTGTGTATAATCAGTCAGTAATCTTTAGTTAGCAACTGAATAAATAAATGTAAATAAATAAATCTTCTAGTTGAAAAGAGTCAGTTTGCTCATGAGCTTAAAAATTATGATACTAGACTGAAATCTTTTAAAAATTTGTTCAGGATGATCAAGGTTTCTTAAATCTATAAAAGACCTATCATTATTTTATTTTTAAGTGTTACTCAGATTATTCTTCACCTTTTTATTTCTTATAAAAGTTGGGATAGCTTATTAAATGTCTTTTTCGAAGCTTCTACTTTTGAAAAACTCTTACAGATCTCTACCATCAGTCTTCAAAAGTATTTACAATCTGAAAACTTTTTAGAATTTGTTCCAGTCAATAAAATGTTAAAATGAGAGACGGAAGCTCTTAGTAATAAGCCGGTCTGATCAGATTCATAAATATCACTAGTATGACATTATTAGGAAACTAGTAATGGCTTTTGGTTTAACAAACCAAGAGATAAGGGGTCTCATCACGAGCCAGCTGATTCATTTTCTGGTGATATTAATAACTGACATTACCATTTGGTCACCATGTTGGGTAATGATCTCTCATTTTATAAAATTTAAAAGTTGAAAGTGAATAAAGAAAACATAAATTTTGATGGAAGAATAGGAGGTCTCATCACGAGCCGGCTTAATCATGATCATCAGTGCTGTCTAGAATAACTTCATTTCTGGTCACCAGGGTGATGGCTTTTGATTTAAAAATCAAAAGACAAAAGGTCTCATCACGAGCCGGCTTGCTTATTCCAGACAGCTCTCGCGAATGATACTATCACATTGGGACACCATACCTAGATGTCTTCAGTCAGAATTATTGTTTAAAGAAAATAAAAGTAAACAAAAAAAAATTATTATGTTTATGGAACAGATTCTGGAAAGTTTTCGGAAAAGTAGATTTCTATATCCTATACTAATGGTGCAGGTTATTTTTACTATGAAGTACTTTGTTTCGATCAGGATATTTTTAAGTTTATCCCTAACTAGATCTCAGTTTCAAAAGATGAAATATTTATGAGTTATACTTATGAATATGAATAAAAATAATGGTTTTTATTTAGATAAAGAATTTTTTATTGTTTTTAATAAGTTTTAAGATTTTGTTTATATCATTTATAAGTTGTATGAGCAGAGATAACTGGTTCGCCCAGGTCGTCGCCATTTGTTGGCAGTCAGCAACAACCCCTTTATTTTTCATTAGGATGAAGGGGGGTCACCTCTCTTTTATGATTTACCTTTAAAAATTATAAAAGAGTGCCTTCATAATCTTCGATTCTGAAGGTACTCTCAATTGTAGAAGAGTCAAATGACAACATTTTCATAAACTTGATAATTAGCAACTATCAGTTTCATAAATTTTTATATAATCAATTATATCATTAATTAATCTATCTGATTATATATGTTGATTTTAGAAATTTAAAGGGATAGTATGCTAATTGGGGTTCAACGAAAACACATTTTGAATTTGTTTGAAGCTGGTTATTGATAAGATATTATAAGTTCTTGAAATCCCTAGAACTAAAGGTGAATTATTAAATTTAAATTCTTATTAGACCTAAAAGTTCACATTCTATATGTAACTTAATATCATATCATTATTTTGTAAAATTTGTGTATATATAGCTAGTGAGAAAGCAAATAAATGAGTATCATTTTGAAATCTTCATATGTCATAGTTTTATAGCTTTGTATCCTATCAAATTCGATTTGGGATATTAATGGATGGGATTTTGTAAAGTTTTAAAACTATATTTCAAAATGAGACTTTATGTATATACATGGCTTAAGTGTTAATTCGGATCATTAGTTAGTTGTATTGCAAAAACATTAGGGTTTACTGTTTTGACACTATATCGTCACGTTAATAAACGCGGCCACCTTTCACGTATAATCTGGAAGAGATCATCAATTGACCCTTTTTATAAGGATACATGACCCATATGTCAAATAAATAGCACCTGTTACTCGGATCGCTGCGTTGGCATGAAGATTTGGCTAACACCTTTCGTTTAATTGACAGCTGTGAATGTATTAATGAATCATATCAGTAGGATTTAATGTTGTATATGACTGATAACCATTCCATTTCATGACGTTGTACGAGCTCATCATGCCAAACTGTGTGTAATCAATGTCTTGATTTACGATTCATCAATCAAATGATCCCTGATATGTAGAATTGGTTAAGATTTACTGTTAGTCATGGTTAGTCATGCATTTATCATAGTAGAACACTGGATGTAGTGTTCATCATCTCTAAATTCGATTAAAATGGCCAAACTTAGAGCCCTCATCTCTGTCAGGTATGAAACATGTGAGGATTTGACATTTCGCATCATGTCTTACACCTGGGTGCCTATCCCTTCCCTCTTCACAACTCCATTCATTTCATTTCGTAATCAGGATAGTGGTGAGGAAGCCATGGCTCCGCTTAGTCATTTTGAAATCTCAGGGTCAAAACTTGTTGAAGCCGATGAGAAAGTTGCCCTGCTATTTGAAAAGATTGGATGGGGGAAGTTCTTCAGGTGCTTTAGTGGCCATAACGTGGAGGTTACCAAACTGTTTGCTTTGAGTTTGAAGGAAAACGTGGCACAGATTGGGGATTTCAAGTTCATCGTTGACGAAGACAAAATTGCAGAGGCTACGAAGCTTCCACAAACTGGAGAGCGATGCTTTAAAAGTGGGAAAGTGAATAAGAAGAAGTGTCGGTCCTTGCTGTTGCCCTTGCCGACTAGTGCAAAACTGAAAATTGCGATTTCGGTTAAGTTTCTAAAGCCAGAATGGCGAGCATTCTATGAGATCTTGGTCAGGTACGTATCATGTGATGGACGATTCTCTCACCTGCATTATTATCACCTACGACTATTGTTAGCATTAAAAGGCTGTAAACTTAATCTGTCGTTTTATCTATTGCAAAGTCTGAAAAAAATATCGCATTCGGTTCAAAGTTTCGTTAATCCTGATAGAAGTCTATTTCATCATGGTTTAGTCAAAATTATAATACAGCATCAACTGTCTCTTAATGGTAAATCGTGGGATGAGTTTTTGATTGAATGTCAATTAGGGCCGACTCAATATTGGCCAAACCCTCCCCCAAAGACCCGTAGGAAACGAAAGCCTACTGTAAAATCCGAAGTTAGTAATGTTCATGAGGCTGAATCAAAGGATAAAGAGCTTCAGGAAGCCAATCCACCCATAAATACTGGTATCAGTAATGATGGGGTCGGGAACGTAGCTCCCTGTTACTCTGAAACAACCTTGAACCAATCCCCATCTGACAAACGCTGTAGTACACCTGCACAGACACGGGACAAATTAACCAAACTGAAGATGTTAATGCTGTTGATTATAAAAACCTCTCTGAGCTAAATACTCCTCGTAAACATGGCGATGAGTCTATGCATAAACTAGAACAACTAGCACATGTATGCTGTGACAGAGGAGGTTTTGAATCAAAAAATCTTGTGTTTGTTCGTACGAGGAGAATTACTAGAAGCATGAATAGTACACCTATAGCCTCTGTTCCTATGACTACTCAACAAAGTACTCAGCCAGTGATTGTCCATCTTGAGGACGACGTTCCATCGTCGGTTCCCGAAACTACTTATATGGATGAACCTACTCTTATAAAGAATAATAGTGCAAAATTGGCTAAAGACATTACAGATTCGGGTAAAGCAGAAATTGCTCCATCGTGTATGGACGCCTATGGTTCAGGCCCGAGCCATCTTTTATGAGTTTTCCATCACCTAGTCAAGACATAGATAATCTTGATTCTTCCCAGGCAGCTGATTCGTGTCATGACAAGGAGGAAGAAACTCTCCAACAGGTCCTGCACAGGGTATACGAGACTAAGATTATAGAATTGAAAAATGAACTTAAACAGTGTCAAGATAATGCAGCTTTAAAGGAGGTGGAAAATAAGACATTCAGGGAAGAATTATTAAACTGAATTAACAGGTGGAAGGAAGTGAACATCAAAAAGAACCAATACAAGAAGGAAAAAAAATCAATGATAGGTACAAATCAACATTTGTCTGAACAAGTAGAAAAGCAAAAGCTAATGATCATTAGGCTTAAAGCCAAACTAGCCGAAGCCAGAAGAGTGGTCGATTTACAAAATAGAACCTGATGATTATTTCCATTTTCAGTTATATGGTTTGTCTCTCTGTCAACAGGTAATAAAAGTTTTTTGTGCATGCCAAACTAGCCGAAGCCAGAAGAGTGGTCGATTTACAAAATAGAACCTGATGATTATTTCCATTTTCAATTATATGGTTTGTCTCTCTGTCAACAGGTAATAAAAGTTTTTTGTGCATGCCTGTAAAATCTACGATTTTACAGGCACACATATAAATTATGGTTTCTTTTGTTATTTCTGTTAAAATTGGTTTTTAATAAGATTTTTTTGTTTATTTAAAACAGGTGGGCATGTCATCGCTATCCTCTACAGTTCTAGGACGTTTCTAATATTTTGGATTTCAGTTGGAAGATGTGGATGTTTATTGAAGACTGGAATTTCGACACAGCCACGAATTTGCCAGTTCCTTTAAACCAGCAAATGTTTCAGGCTAGTTGTTTTTATTGTTATCTTCTAGTGACAAGTGTCTGTTGAAAAGAGTCGATGCTCTTTGATAGCGATAGGACTCCTATAGTCTTGCATATAGCATTTATGGAAAAACTGAATCGAAAGACTAGTAGTATTATATGAGCTGGTAATTTTTATGAGATGGGGATGGAGTGACTGAAGAGAAACATATTCGAAATATTATTTTGATACTAGTTTTGTTCCTGGCTGAAGTTTTATCTTTGGAAATGGGATGTGACTGAAAATCTCCAAGTTGATATCGTGATTGGTATTATTTTGGATACTCTTTATATTTCAGTATATAATCTTCTATTTTTAACATTAATACAGTATACTTGGTTATGCTTGTGTTTATTAATCAGTATTACACTTTGTCAACACAATATTGTATTTGAATTAGTATGTTATTGTAATTGAATCAATTAGGGTTTCTACTAAGAATTCAAGATATAATGATATATATATATTCATGTCTGTTTGATCTCATTTGTATTTTTGCGATGATTTCATACTGAACATTATCTCTTATTCGAATATCTAATGTTGGTTATTAGTTGTTAATTAATTAGACATTTCAGAAAATTTGAAGTAACTGTTTATTTTAGTTTCTCTGTCAAGTTATTTTATAGCATAATGATTTAGTGTAGATGGTTTAAATATTTTTGTTTAGATCTTACCCCTTATCTTTCTGTTCATCATGATATTAATTAATAATTAATATAATATTCAAAATCGCTCTCAGCTGAGATAGGATAGATAGGATAGTTAAGATAGTTCAGTTATTATTATCCTAATATAGTTTCTATTTAACAGTTGTTAAATAGAATTTGTGCAATTTTTAGAATAATTTTAATAGTCTTTTATATTTAGAAAATTAAATATAAAATCTTCAAAAACCGAAGACTTTCTTTAAGAAAGCAATTGTAGGATAACTGAGGTAGTTGAAAATAATTTTAGGGTTTATTTAGACAGAAATAACATTAGGATAGATTTTTACTAAATTTAAGTTTCTCCTTAAGAGAAAAATTCAGTTGGTAGCAGGACCATAACCTGCGAGATTTTGCTATTTCAAACACACCAGAAGCTGCTTTAAGCTGATTGTGTGGGCATAATCTCCTTGTTGGCCTAGGTCAGAAAATCAGGCCAACACAACTTTACATAAAGTGGAGGGGATCGCCTGTCTCTATTGAGACTCGTGTTTAACCCCCTCAAAATTCATCAATTACCTTTACAAAATTAACTTGACCACTTGAAACCCTACCAAATCAATTTAATATTTTCGACTATGTAATAACTGACCAAAATGAAGACACCAACAAATGATCTCGAATACCATCATGGACACAAGTCACATTGTCAACTGATGACCTCGACTACCATCGACCAAACCTATGAATTGTGTCGGCCAAACCTATTACAACCCGACTATATTATAATGAATATATAATTTGGCAACAAAAGTAAAAATGAGGAAACCTTCATACTGCAGGTTGTCGAAATGTTAGGAGCAACCAATCTAGGTCGACTGCTAGATAGACCCATAGTCGAAGTTGACTGCAACAAATAAGAAACTTTATTACAATTGACTGTCGATACATATTCTTCATCAGTCGACTAGTCGACAACCTTGGTTGACAAGTGGATGCTAGTCAAAATGGATGTGTTTATAGACGTTAAGATGTAATGGATACAACTTTACAAAACGATTTTTGTTATATATCTCTGTTTACAAATCAACAACTAATTACACCAGTCGACGGACGGCTGCTCCAGGCGGTATGGTCGAATGACTTATTTTTGTTGGTTGTCGGCCGACTAGACTGGTCGATGGATCAATTGGTATTTTTCAAACTTGTCAGACTGCTTAGTCAACTACGGATATTACATGAGGTGTGCATTAAAATTAGGCCACTGCATGGAGAAAAGAAAACTATGGACGACCACTTCTCCTTCATGTTCATGAGTGAAATCTCCGTCAACTGATAAGAACATGGTGAATTGACGACCATTCGTTTAATTTTAATATCGGATTATAGTTGCATTCTTCCACTGGCGTGCTTCCTTTAATCAACAATTCGACATGCAAACATAGTATAATGCTTTAAGAACAATATCAAACAGAGCGTGCTTTTGGTCGGTTGCTTTCTTCGACTAGAGTGGTCGACAAGTCCAAATTAGTCATCGGTTTCTTAATATTTGTCGATAATAATATTGAAGTCGATAACTATGTCAAACATACAAGAAATGGTGGCCATTCTTCACGTATCGAAGTGGCATAAGTGGACGACTGATTGGCGTTGGCATCAATTGATATTCTGGATGGTTTTGGCCGCTCATGTGGCAAGTCCGTCAGCATGTTGATCGATCCATTGCAAAAATAATCTTCAGGCAACCGGCAGATAATTCTTTGTTTCACTAGTCAGCCTCCAAACCCGACTTGGAGAAGTTGATCTTCAACGACTTAGCATCAATGGGCCGCTTTCTCTTCTCTACGTGCTGGAAATCACTGCGATAAATTATTTTTGACAGCTTCTCAGTTGGTTCATATTACAGGATATTAGCAAGGTATAGTTTGTTGTAGTCTCTAATCAATATATATCCATCCCCCAATGGTCGACATGGTGGCAATGAGTTGCTAACAGAGTTTAACATATAGAATATATATATCCAAGAGTCTTCTACAACACGTCACGACAACCAGGAAATATAAATATTCAAGTTTTTACCATTTTGAATGCTTGTGGCAATGATTCAGTAGTACCGTTTCGCAGTCCATCTTACAAACTCGCAATTTCCCCAATCTTTCACACGACGTGGGTTTTTGGAGGCATGCAATTTGATTTATTTGTCTTCTATGTGCAGTCATATACTCAGTCCCAAAAGAGTAGGTATCTTGGAGCCCATTCGCACCAACAAGGGAGCTCGGTCGACGAATAGTTTGACATCGGTGAACACTGACCACAACAATCGGCGAGTATCAACTTCTTCTATCATACTAACAGTATCTTTATATCGGATGGAAGCAGTCGATCACGCTTGCTGTAACCGGGGAAGATCGTTGCGTCGTTTGGAGTAGTCGAGATAACTTGAAGCAGTCGGTCGATGATTCCGCAGTTGCAGAGGTCGACATGGCTCGGGTTCTTTTCCGGAGCCGAACTACCTCCCTTCGCTGAACAATCCAACGATCTAGGGTTATTTCGGTTGTACTGCGTGAATAGATATACACAGATATGGCGCTATCGAGCAGGGTATTATTCAACTGGCAAATCTTATGCACACGCAAGCCGTCTTGAATTTCATGGATGTTTGCAGTTTTTTTTTTATCTCACATTTCTTTTCAGGTTCGAACCGTCTCCATCCACTGTTGTTGTCACCCAGACCGAACAGAGAATGGCAACGGCGCCAGATGTTGAAAGCTAGGCTTTCACATCACATTCAAGCAAATAGTAAACACTCATACACAACCATCAAAGACAAGTACTTTGGGAAGGGACGTCCAATCCAATGATGTATTATCTTTGATTACTATTTATACATTATGAGAGAGGTTGGAGCGGTTGTACCCGCTCCAACTACTCATTTGTTAATATCTCTTTAACTATTTACTTATACAAATATGATGACATTTAGGAGGTCAAGTGGCCCCCTCTACAAGCATCCAGATAAAATACCATCCACGTGTCATCAAACCATGCATATAAGCAAAGCACTCCTCCAATAATGATGGTACATGTCATCAAGATACCATATCATTCCCAAAAATCCTCCCAACAACATCAAATGAGCATGCCAAGCACTTCATAACAAGAGATAATCCATGCTATGAGGGTGCCACATCAAATCACCCGTGCTAGGGTGCTCCACAAAGAGATGATTCGAGTGTCATGAACAAGTAAAATGCCATCCACATGAGCAATACATGGTATAAAATTATGCCAACTAAGAGAGCTCTATCAAAATAGCCCTCAAACACCAATATACCATAGAAATCATCCAAGCACTCCATAGGAAAATACAATGCATGTAATCTAGATGCCAAATGGAACCAAAAGTACTAGGGCATTCCATTAATGAAGCATGAGCATGTGACATAAAAGTGGAACATCATCTCCCAATCCATCCCATAGCTAATATCATGAAGATCCATCATCATAAAGGAAACCATCAACCACTCATATGCTAGAACATCATCACAACATGAAGCAAAACTATAGCATCAAGAACCCAAGGCATAAATTAGCTCCATCAACCTATAACCCCCTGCTAAAGATGTGAAAAAATTTACATGTGGACACCCATGTCTAGATAATCATCACTTCCTTGTTGGCATGTACACTGCAACCTTATTGGAAATACAAATTAAGACATCGATTTGTCAGGCATTATTGTTCACATAAATAAATAAGCCTACCTAAGGGTATTTGTGTCTCACTTCTGGCATATAATGGCATATTCACTAGCACAAAAAGGTAGTAAGCAAAGTCTGAATACATAACAAAATGTAAACAATGTATTCAACAACTCAGACAGATAGGATTTTGGCAATGTTTAAAGTTATAGGTGTTAGGCACTTTGTTCAAAGGCAGTGAACTGTTTGGTCTTGTTATCACACAACTTGTAGCTTCCCCAAAAAGGTATCCTATCCAGGACAATAGAGGGGCTAGGAAGCTAAATAGGTGACCTGAGATGATCCTGGTCCCCAGATATGAATCGGTTGTCACACAAAACATGATACTCTTCACTTTAATCCAATAAATGATTGAGGGGAGGACCCTGATCTATACTTGTGGGAAAGATCTAAATACAAAACACCGGATCTCAATATGATTATTTAATGTAAGATGACCTGTGAATAAACCCTAGACCAAGGATGATAGCTACCAAGTGATGCTTAAGGGATTGATGAGAGTTTATCAATGATTACAATTCGTATGAATAATTTATCAGTAGCCAATTTATAAAGTGGTTTGGATCTAGGATAATAGTGTTAGGTGAAGGGTTACCAAATCGCTTCCCTATGGGAATTTGATGCATATAGGTGAAGAATGCCCAAGATAATCAAATGATGAGGGTTTAAAGATTCCTACCACCAGATTAACTGCTTGGATGATATATGAGTACAATGGAAAAAATCACAAGCAAAACAGTACAGAAACCAAATAAACAACCTCTAACCTAGGAATTGTGAAACTGCCAAAATGACTAGTGCCTTCAATCCAGGCAATGGGGTCCCTACAGATGACACCCTAGGGGTGTTTTGGAGGTCTTGCGGATGCTAGAAAATACCCAAGTGCCGAAAACTTGAAAATCTAGCTACTGTGGGAGAATGTTTTTTGTATTTTTATGTGAGGGTTTGATTGATTTTTAAACAAAGCTAACAATGGAATAGAATGAGAACAAGAGAAAAATTCTAGATGGACTTACTCAGATCTAAGAGATGTCAATATTTGTTGTCCTGCTTCCAACATTTCCAACTTGAAGATGAATTTTTGTCTCGGCTTGCTTTCTTTTTTCCCAAGTGCGCTCTCCTAAAAACAAAAATAGACAAAAATAAGCTCGTGTTTGATTTGATTCTCAAGAAAAACAATTTTACATACAAAATGTATCAAAGAAATATAGTGATCAAATGACTAGCAAGAACACACAAATCACTCCCTATTAATCAAACAATTTAAGAGAGAGAGAGAGAGAGAGTAGATCCCTCCACCATTTTCCCCTCCATCAAATCACACTCTTCTTCAAGCAAATGAAAAAAACACAATTTTGCCAAAGGAACAAAAAAAAAATCTTTAGTGTCAAAGAGAAATAGAAACAACAAGATCTCAAACTCCTCTACAAGATACATAAGTATTTTGCAAAAAGAGATTTCTATTATCTTTAATCCAAGAGCCAAAGTCCTTTTACAATGAGGGGTCTCCTCCCTTAAATAGTTTGAGAGAGACCAAATCGCTAACCAACTTTTAAATTCGATGCTTGAAATTAAAACATATTACACTGACAATCAATGACGGAGATTTAATCTCACACTCAATGCATGGACCACTAGACTAATGATGGGGGCGACTTTGCCTCATAACACCCAGGTACATATGAAATAATGATATAACATGATAATACATCGAAAGGGGTCACCTAGCAGCCAAATGTGCCTCCTAGGGACATAACATCTTTCCACAATGTACAAGATATAACATGATACATCATCAACTAGAAGTGTGCCCTCTTCTAGGAAGTGCAAATTGCCTAAGGGAGGCAACACTAAAGTGTGGAGACAAATGATGAAGAAGTTAGAACCCATGTGGAAACTGTGTTTAAAGAACCTCTTGAGCCATAAAAATATACCCAAGTCAAATTGTTGCCATTCACTTACCCATCATTCAATTTGCCATGCCATGGTCACTTTGATCATTTTGTAATTAAACTGCTAAAATACTTTGTAAATACTCAATATGTTCATAACATCATCTTTTTTTGCTTGAAACAGTAAAATAATAGCATGAACGAACTCAGAGGCATCAAATCCACTAATGATAACTACTCATATACCTTAGAGCAACATGTGATGTCATCTGTGAAGAATCTCCACCATTTACAATTAAAATTTGCTCATTGTTTTTATAAAAATAATAGTATTGAGCCAATTTCCATGAACTGAAGGGTAGAAACATCAATCTAGCCTCCAAAGGCACCAAAATACATCAATCGAACAAAAGAAGTCACATCCACCTAAAGGCCCTTCCCGTTGACCAAGTCCAAGAACTTGACCAGGTCAAAACTGAGCAAATATGGTGACTGAGCCAAAATATGAGTCTCTGCATGGATAAGGTATCAATGATGCTTTCCAAATTAAACTAGTAGCAGACATAAATCATTATCAGTACATAGCAATGGTGATCAAGAAAGCAAACCATATTACGTGAACTTTAATCAAAATAGTTGCACAATAATAGTGAAGTCCTAACCATATGGTCACTTTAACATTCCTTGCCTTGTACAATATAGATCATCCCTCACTACCCTGGGCAAAGTGGAAATCAACAAGGCTTGGTCAATTGGGGGATTGACTTATAGGATTGACTTTGTGATCTCTCAGAGAGCGTGGGAAACAGGTGACTAAAGTGACATGTGTAGGATAGAGGGACACTAGGGAACGGAGGTGTCTCACAGATGGATAGAGAGCTTAGAAGGCCTCCCATAAACTCTAACAAGTATCCTTGCTTACCATTCATTGCAAGACTTTATGTAATTACTCATTGTTCACCACAAGTATTGACTTTCTTCAGGATTTTGATTTGATTAGCCTTTGCTTTCTTCATTTGTGTTGAAAAACACAACCAATTGCAATTTCTTTACTTCTGTTGAGAAACACAACAAAATGTGGTTTTTTATATTTCATTTCATGGTCGAACATTTTGGCCTTTTGCATCCTTTTAGATATATCATTTATGCGAGTCGATGCTTTGATTTCATAAGAAGATGAATACTTGCTTTGAGGACTAAGGGAAACACTTCAAGTGACTAAGCTTACCAACTTAACTGCAGTCAAACATCCTGAGCTACAAGACAAAAGAGATCAACAGGGCTGAAAGCATAGCCACACACTCCAGAGCCGAGACACAAATAAACATGGGGTCTATCCAAGCATAGAGCTCACAGTGGGGGAAAGTCTTCGATCTCAAAAGTCTAGGTCCAAAGTCAAGGGTTTTGCAACATGGAACAAAAGGATGGACGGAAAGATAAGTGAAGGTGGTGCCAGAAATAGATGGGAGATGATCTAGATAGTACAAAGTGTATCCCTACTCTTGAGCATATGCTCAAGACTTAACACTCAAAACATTTAACCAATTTCAATTGTTAATCCAAGCAAAACCAAAAGATACAAAAACACCATTGCTACAACCACATATGTTAGATCACATCTACTAAGATAATCAGGAAAGACAATGGAAATATACATCATGCCATGTATCTGCTCAATTGCATTTGCATCTGGATCTGCAATACTTCTACAGTTTGGAAGAAAAGAAAGATATATCAACTGACTACTTTGCTGCTCTGATAAGGGAACTAATGGCCTAACAAATGTCCCTCCAGGATCATGAAAAGGGATCAAAAGTGACAAGGGCGCTCTGATAACACTGCTCCAAATAATCTAGATGCCTCTGTATGTACTCTGCCAATGATCATCAATGTGGCACTGAATGCTCAACTCATGTAAAGGACTGGCTCTGGCCTAGGACAACTACTCTAAGACTGATAGTAGCCCAGCTACTAAAAATGTGATAACAGGTCTCTTTTTGTTATCGATGGTATATTCTCTGTAGATGAAAGAGAAGAATACACCACTACCAAAGTTCTATAATAACACTAACATCTTTGACACAATTAAAGGTTAACAAATGGATTTTCAAATAAGCAAAAGGAGACCAACAAAAACATCATGTCACATGCTCATTGAATGTAAAATTATAATAATTACATACTCCCACATTTCAAAATTACACCAACATGATTCAATCAGTTAGGGATTAACAGAAACATTGACAACAGGGAAGACATCCTGTAATATGCTCATTGAGTTTACAATTTATGATACTTGCATACGGCTTTTAAAACTTAAATTGCTCCTATATGTGGGCACTTGAAGTTCCCAGCAAATCCAATCAACAAATCAATTACACCTCCTAAAAGTAAAGATCTGATTCTATACTCAACTAAGTCTAGCATGTACCATGCTAAGTAAAAGCTTTGACCACTAAACTGATAACGACACTATCACAACTATGTCCCTGTTCTTCCATCTCCTTGAAAAGGCAATTTGCATCTACTAGTTTGCCGAATTCAGCATATGCATCAATGATGGAATTATATACCATTTTTCCAGGAGTTGATCCAGAACTTGAAAATGTCTGAAATACATTTTATGCTTGTCCCAGTTGTTGGTGTTTGCCATGAAATCTGATCAGAGAGGCAAGGGCTGAGTCGTTGGGACTGAAACCAAGTTCAAAAATTTCATTCATAAAGACTCAGCTTTATCTATCCCACCTACAATACAAAGTCATCAAAGATTAGGTTTATAAATATTTCCAGTAGACTTCATCAAACAAGTTACAGAATATGGCATGTTCTGCATTTTAAAGAGGAAAACATTTAAACTTTGACGATAACAAAAGTCTAAGTTTCTATGTTCGAAGACTAACTTGCCTTCCCTCTAAATCAGAGAATAAGACGGCTGCTTGTAAAAACACCATTTGAAGTCTCTAGCATCTTTTTGTGAAGGACCTTGGCATCATCTTCAAACCCATACCTCCTATAAAAGTAAAGCATTAAACCAAGAGCCACTGAATCTGGATGCTCTAAACTTTCAAACACTTGTTTTGCATCCTGAATTCTTCCAGCTTCTCCATACGCTTGCATCAATGTCGTCATAGGAA
The DNA here is from genome assembly GCA_001517045.1 of Pseudotsuga menziesii. Classification (NCBI taxonomy): domain Eukaryota; kingdom Viridiplantae; phylum Streptophyta; class Pinopsida; order Pinales; family Pinaceae; genus Pseudotsuga; species Pseudotsuga menziesii. The sequence goes on from LPNX010145258.1 coordinate 23,545, forward strand.
TCTGGTCTACAAGCATTCCATTGGCTTCCATCTCCTTAATTAATAACTCAGCATCACTAATCATACCTGCTTTGCAGTAAACATTTATAATTGATCCATAAAGCTCAATATCAAACTCCATGGAGGAGCCCTTCAGCTTAATAATTAATTCTTTGGCCTTCTCTATCAATCCCTCATCTGTATATAAATTCAACATGTTAGTATATGCAACTTTGTCTGAAAATCCAGATGTGAACATAGTCTGAAAGGTCTTTTCAGCAGACTCCACACTTCTTTGCATAACATGACAGTAAAGCAAAGCACTCAATGCAAATTTTGATAACATAACACTGTTTGCCTGCATGTTCTCTAGAACATTCAGTGCTTTGTCATAAGACCCTGCCTTCATATATACTCGTGCCATTGCAACATATGTTTTCTCTTGAGTGAGGTGCCCATTTTGTTCCATTTCTCTGAAAGTTTTTTCAGCAACTTCATAAAGTCCCAGCTTTGCGTAAATGCTAATAAGAATTCTGTATACTACTTCATCTGCATCAAATTTATTCGTCTGCATCTCAGAAAAAATTGAAAGAGCATGCTGATAGTCACCAGATTTGTAACAAAGATTAAGAAGTGCTGCACATGTATAATTGCTTGGCACAATACCCTGTGACCTCATGTCATCAAAAAGGTTTAGTGCATCTTCCTGCAAACCTTGCCGACCAATCATGTTGATGACAATGTTATACGTTGTTTCTTCAGGAACAAGACCTGTGCCCCTCATTTCCTGAAACATTTTTAAAGCTTCTTCTGTTTTACCTTGTTTGCTGTATAAATTTATTACCAGTGTATAAGTGAAATGATTGGGCTTCAGTCCTGCCACAGTCATCTCTTCCCATAATTGTAGTGCAGCATCGTGCATGGAAGCCTTGTGCAAAGATGCAATCATATAATTATACATTGTTGGAGATAGAAAGATGCCTCGTTTGCGAACAGCAGAATAAAATGATAGCATGTCATCATTGTATCTCCATCTAGCATAAGCACAGATCATTGTGCTACAAGCTACTTCATCTGGTTCACACCCTACCTCAAGCATATCCATGAAAGCTTCTTCAGCAAGATTAAGCTTTCCCGCTTCTCCATAAATGCGCAGAAGAATTGTGTATGCAATGACACTGGGTATATAACAAACCTGCATAAACAGTTATTAGACTCAACTACAAAGCCAAATTTTGCATGTTCCATTTGATGGTGCAGCTTCACCCAGCTCCCTTTTCTTTTTTTGAAAGGTTTGATTAATATTAGTTTGGATCATTTACAAATGCTGCATCAATTATTTTCAAAATTTAGTCTATTTATCTCATGTTGACTCCACTTCAAACAAAGCAGTTTGGAACTAACCATACAGCTTGATGTCTAAGTTACCAAAAACGCCTAGGAAGGCGAGGGGAAACGCTGTTCCCCGTTTCGGAAACTGAAACAGAGGGGATACGGCTTGAAACGGCACTAAAACATTTCCAAGCCGTATCCAAAAATCAAAAACGTTTCCAAGCCGTTTCTAGCCATTTCCTGAAACGTTTCCATCCGTTTCCTGAAACGTTTCCAGAGTTTCCAGTCATTTGTTGAAACGTTTCCAGCAGTTTCCTGGTTTTCTGAAACGTTTCAGCTGCTACAAGGCAAGTTTTTGACTAGAAATAGTGATTTTTGACATGAAAATAAACAAATAAATAACCCCAAAGGCAAACTATAAAACCCTAACCCTAAATTGAACCTCAAAACTTAGATATAAAGCCTCAAAGCTTATAAATCAAGAGCAAACCTTAATCCTCAATTGGTGAATGGTAATCTGACATTTTATGTCTCATGGATTTTGCTTCATTGTAATTTTCCGAAATTGATAGAGGCTTACCGTCGGTTCAAAAAATCATTGATCTGTGGACATTTTATTGTATCAAATGCTTGTCTACTTGTTGCAGCTGCAACCCTTTTCCCAAATTTTTCAAATTTTTAACCCTCCTTTTGATTTTATCTGGCCTGGGATTGTTGGTTTCCTGAAATTTGTCATTCCTCTACTATAAACTGGGATTTTTTGAAGACTGTGGAGTTTGTTTATTTTCAGAGCTTAATGTTTTTCGAGGATTTTGTTTATCACTGTCAGAAGTCGGATGATTCGTTAACTATTTTCTTTCCGTTGTTTCGGAGTTTAAACAAGCTAGTATCACCATCACCCAGTCGAACGTCTTTAGTTTTATTCGAACACTTAACATTTTTTATTTTTCGATGGGCTGGTTTTACCGCTGTCGGAGGTTTGTTGAAGATCGAATCGGGGCATTAGTTCTCTATGCCGCCGACATTTCGGGAGGGAAACGACGAACAATTCTTTTTCTCACCGATCTGTGGCCTTTATTACCTTGTGATTTTAATGTTAAACCTTTGACTATTGATGATTTGATTCTGTTTGATCGCTATCGGAACATTTTTTGACTTTGATCGGAGGGCTAGTCCTTTGCATTACCGACACTGCGGTAGCGTTGAGGTTTGAGTCGTCAATACATAGTGATTAGAGCTTCCGATCGCCGATGGTTTCATGATTACCGGGACCCGTAGTTGGTTTGTCACCCGCCGTTGTGGCTGTCTAGTGAACTATTCCTTCGACGTTTAGAGGTTTCATCTTGCCGACGCATTATGGTTAGTCCTTCCACTCGCCGATGCCGATGTGTTTAATGGGTAGTGGTTCCAATCTCCGATGCATGACTATCGGCGGCGTTTAGTGCTTTATTTCGTCGACATTTTATTTTGCCGTGCGATCCTTAGTCTGTTTGTGGCCCGTCGTTGTGGCTATCTAGTCAACTATCGGCCCGATGTAAGTGTTTTTGATCATCGATACACAGTCATCGCGATATTAGTTGTTGGCATCGCCGACACTACGGAGATGTTAAAGATTATAGCCCCGACACTTAGCGTTAAAAGGTCTTCGACGCCGATAGACTTAATAGTCTCGCGGGACCCGTGGTCTATTCGTTGTCCGTCGTTGCGGCTATGAATAGGACTATTCTCCCGTCGTCTAGTGCTTCCGACCGCCGATAAGTTTTTTTTTCTTTCCCGCTATTTTTGTGTGCTTTTACTCTATTTCATGGGATGGCGGAGGTTTCCCGTGGTGTTTCGGTCCAGTTAGGGTTTTCCACGATGAGGAGCATAGTGCAGAGTTTAGTGTTTTCAAGTTAGTTCAGATGCGACCTGGAATAAGATGAAGAGTCTTTGCTATCAGGGTTGTCATTTTGGTTACGGACACGGTTTTTAAGCGCAACTTGCAGGATTTTCCTTGCCTTGTCATTTTTCTTTTTATGCATTAATACTGTTTATAGTTCATTTTACAGAAGGCATGTACTGATACAGTTTTGTGTTATTTTGTTAAAGGCTAAATGGTCTAAAAACCTACTATGTTTATGACAGGGTGATTGCTGCAAAGAAGATATGTCTAAAAGACAAAGCAGAAAAGAGGTGGCTGAAGGAGGCAGCAAGGAAGGAAGAGGCTGAAGAATGAAGAAGCAAAGATAGAGAAAAGAAGAAGAAAGTGAAGAACTGAGATCAACAGGATCTAAAAAAGACCAATGGATTACTGAGCAGAATCGATAGCAGCAGAGGCCTAGGCTTGGAAAAAGTTCATCAGTGACCAAGATGGTCCCTCTTTATAAAAGTGCTATTAAATTTTAATTTAATGTAACGTATTATACAAAATTATGAGCACTCACTAAAAGACAAAAATTTGGGATTGAACGGTTGGGGGAGCCCAAAGGTCATCGAGGGGCAACCCAAAGGTTTTGCTTTTTGTATAAATATAGGAGAGTTTAGATGTAGATGGACTTTTTCCCAAATAGATTTGTGAGAGTGTGTTGTAAGAAGAACTAATTCCTTTTGCAATAAAGAATTACCAGTTTCCTGTTGGAGAAAGCTTGGTGGAATGTTTCAAATGTTGTGCTATGGATCTGTTGAATGTGAACTATTTCGTTTTCAGCTTATGTCCATTAACTGTGAGATCGTTCTAACTCTTTGAACCTATGTTCATTTTATGAATGCACTCTAGTTTATTCTATGAAATTTCCACTCTGAGTAATGAAGGCTTTTCATAAACAATAAGCTATCTTGTTGTTCATTCTTCTATTAATGTTCAACTGTTCTGAAATAAGTAACAGCTATCTGTGATTTTTCTTAATGCATGCGCAGAAATACATTATTCATTGATAACAGATAATTTTGCTCCCTAGGGATAGGTTAGTTAGTTAAATTTAATTTTCTTGTTGTGTGTGATTTAGATGAGAGAGAGTTAAGACGAGAGGTAAGAACCTGCGCATCACATTGTGACCGCTCCTCGTTATCTCTATCAATCTGCATTTTTAGATATGCACTTGCACATCATACTTAAACACAAAAAACTAAAATATATACGATGGACCGGGCCGTAACCGGTAAAACCTTTAATTTGTTACATGACCAACAATAGCCGGACCGTAAACCGGACGGATTCCCCACACAAAACAATAACAGGCTAGTTGAGAACGTTTATTGGGGAGAATCACTAACTGTTGTTACCTGCAATTTTCCAGGCCTCAACAGTTTTTGGCGCTAGAAGGAGGGAAGCCAGTGCATGGTTGGCCGAGGAAACCCATTTTCTCGAAATTATTCCACCGGTGACAGTTCTGAAAGCAGTTTGTTTCCCAATCCAACGCCTGAAGAGAAGGGTAAAGAGCATCTGTATTATGTAGATAACGAAGTAGTTGATGACCTGAGAAGATTTACTAGGGCATATGCGAAGAAGATCGGAGGATTACCAATTATTCCTGTCTTACCCAGAAGAGAATATAGGAAGAGAGATCGCCCTCAGTTAGAAAATTCAGTGTTGATAGAAGACCTTGAAGAACTGGTAGAAGTAGCCCTACAGGAAGTTGATCAACCTTTGAATCAGTTAGGCCCAAATACACCCTATTGTTCACCTGTTCATACCCCTGTTCACTCACCACCTTATTCTCCACCCAGAATCATGGCTCATGCAAATGCAAAACAACCAAATCCACCACCTGCTTAAAAGGCTAGGTCACCTTTAAACCTGGCACCTCCTTTGCATGACTTGCCTCAAGCTTTTGAGAAAATGTTGCCTAAGTTTGACCCAAGTGAAAAAAATTCTGGTAGATGATCATTTGCAAAGTTTTTACTTGGCTATAGAAGGACTACGGGCTGGAGAACATGAAGATGTAGTCTGCAGATTGTTTCCACATACCCTAAAAGGAGCAGCAGCCTCATGGTATTTTGCTCTGCCTGCAAACTCAATCACAGACTGGGACACATTTGAAAGAATATTTAGAAGTAAATATGCAGTCCAGAAAACTCATGCAGCGTTAATGAAAGGGTTATGCGCTTTAAAGAAAGAAAGAAAGGAAAAAGTGCATAATTTCACTCAAAGATTTGCTGCTTATTTAAAAAAAATCTGCAACTGATAAACCATCTGATAAAGTTCTAATTGAATACTATACTTCAGCTCTAGGGCCTGACTTGGCCATGTTTGCCAAGATGTCAGTCAAACCTACATTATCAGAAACTTATGAAGAAGTTGAGAGGGTAGAGGCTGAGAAGGAGAGCATAGAAGATTATCCTGTGCATTCAGAAGAAAAAGCTTTTGGTAAGAAACCTTTATTACTGACTAAACCTAAGGATGAGCGGCCACAGGATTTTGAAGGGATGGTGAAGATGATGCAGAAGCTATCCAACAGAGTAATAGATTTGGAAAAAGAAAAGGAAGCTCATAAAGCATATAAGCCTTACTATAAAAGGAGAGAGGACAACAATCAACATAAACCTCCTCCACACAGTCCTGCATCAATGAATTTAATTGAGGTAGGTATGGATAATTTTTGCACTTTTCATCAGCAGCCTCATTCTGAGAAAAATTGCCCCCAATGGATAAATTCTATGACATTGGTAATGAATCAGTTATTGGACTCCAAACTAACAGAAACTGATAATGAGGAAGAAAAGGATGATCAATCCACAGAAAAACAAGAGGAAGATGCTTTAGTGTTATGGGATTGTGTCTCAATGTTTGATACATAAGAAGAAGGTTCTCTGAAACAAGAGGAAACATCAGAAACCAATGTGACAACAAGAAGTCAGGCTTTGGTAAAAGAAGACAAGTCAATACTTCCGAAGATCAAGAAACTTCAAGAAAATATAAAGAAGAAGAACAATACGATACCTAAGTTTACCATTACAAGTCAAGATCCTAAGAGAATTAGCATGCATGTTAAGCCTATTGAAGACAAGGTTGATAATGTCAAGAAGAATTTCAAAACACCTGAGATATTCTGGAAGACATTAAAAAGGCTACGACAAATATCTCATTATTTGAAATGTGCAATTTACCTCAGCAGAAAGAAAAATTGTTAAAAGCACTTGAAGTACCAAAAAAAGAGCTTCCCACTAACAACCAACCTGTAGAAGAAATTGGTGAAGCAAGTGTGGGAGGTAAGTCTAAGTTTAAAACCCCACCATTTCTCCTAACTTTTGAGATTTTCAACTATAATGTGCACAACTGTTTAGTAGACTCAGGGACATCAATCAATGTCACGCCACTTTCAGTCTGCAAGAGAATTAATGGACAGCCTAAACCATCCACTTGGCAGGTTATTCAATTAGATAGAACAGCTGTGAAAGTAGTCGGGGAAATGGAAGATGTCCTAATTTGTTTATCTGCAAATGAGAAGGTATGTCAGTACATTGATATCATAGTTCCAGACATTCCAGATGCTTATGGACTTGTTTTGAGTCGAGACTGGTCAGCAAGGCTAGAGGGATATTTTGCATCAGATTGGTCACATCTGTGGTTGCCTCATAAGGGAAGTCCAAATCAGATAAAAATATTAAGAGAACCTCAAATGAAGCACAATGTTACTCAGTTGGAGGGAAAAAATGAACCAGTGAATTCTATGTTGGGAAATTACTTCATTGAGCTAGAACCGGGAAATTACCAAGCGGAAGAAGCCAGTGGTACACCAGACACCCAGCCCGATCTCCTTCGATTTTCACGGGCTGATGAATTTGACTGTAAAATAGTAGACTTAGTTTCAGATGTAGTTTTTGATTCAAGTACAGTAGAAGTAGATAGTTTTTGGGCCCTTTATTTTGGTGGATCTAAAACATTGGAAGGATCAGCCGCTGGCTGTGTCCAGATTGATCCAAAGAAAAATAAACATTTTCTTTCTTGTAGATTAGAGTTTGAATGTACGAATAATACAGCCGAATATGAAGCACTAGTTCAGGGACTGAAAAAAGCAATTGAACTAAAAGTAAAAAATCTGAAAGTGTATGGGGACTCTGAAATAGTTGTAAAGCAAATTCGAAATAAAATACATTGCATTTCACCTCATTTAAAAGCTTACCAGAATGAAGTGTGGGATTTGCTAACAAATTTTTATGCTTTTAATATTGTATCCATTCCTCGACTAAAGAATGCAGCAGCTGACTTATTAGCTACCTCAGCTGCAAGGCTTGTACCTTCAAATAACGGATGTTCTATTGAATTACTTTTTAGGCCTTCGGTTCCAGACATGATCACCAATCTACGGGTTTTTGATGATGATCAACAAATTCTTGAATGTTTGATGAATGATGAGACTTTCAAAAAAGTAATAATCGATGATGAAGAACACCAAGCTGAATTAAAATTCGACAACTTTATTCCTAAAGGAGTCAGGACCTTAGAGCGAATGTTTGATCTAGACAACAAACTCAGAAGGCCAGCAAATGTCAAGACTCATAGCTCATCCTTACAATTCGAGCTGATAAATTTGGGAACTGAAGTTGAACCCAGATATGTAAATTTGGGAAAGTGTTGTTCTCTGGGTGAAAGAAATAAGTTCATTAGTTTGTTCAAACAATACAAAGATGTGTTTTCCTGGACATATGAAGAACTTAAAACATATGATACAAAGATTATACAACATGTCATCCCTATTAAAGCTGGAGTCAAGCCTTATCAACAGCCTTTAAGGAAGATGCATCCAAAACTGGAACCTTTGAATCAGAGTGAAGTAAAAAAATTGTTGGATGCTAATACTATATTCAAAGTCAGATACTCGGAATGGGTTTCGAATTTAGTGCCAGTAAGAAATAAATCCGGAGAAATCAGGCTCTGCGTAGATTTCAGAAACCTAAATCGTGCTTCGGATAAAGATAACTATCCAGTTCCACCCATGGAACAAATATTGCAAATGGTTTCAGGTGCTAAATTATTCTCATTATTAGATGGATTCTCTGGCTATAATCAAGTATTAGTAGCTGAGGAGGACAGACTTAAAACTACATTTAGAACAAAATGAGGAACTTTTGCTTACAGGAGAATGCCCTTTGGACTCATAAATGCTGGAGCTACTTTCCAGAGGGCCATGGACATAGCTTTCCGCGGTCTGATTAGCCGTAGTGTTGTGGTGTATCTCGATGATGTCATGATATTTTCAAAGAAGAGAGAAGAACATGCATTCCATCTAAAACAAATTTTCGAGCGTTGTCGAAAATATGGGATCTCACTGAATCCTAAGAAATGTGTGTTTGCGGTTATAAAAGGAAAGCTACTGGGTCACGTTGTTTCTAAAAAAGGGATCTCCATAGACCCAGAAAGGATTAAGGCCATAGAACAGATCGCTTTACCCCATAACAAAAAAGGTATGCAATCATTCATGGGGACAATTAATTTTGTGCAAAGGTTTGTGCCAGATTTTGCTCAAATTGTTAAACCTTTGTAGCAAATGGTGAAACAAAGTGTACAATTCAAGTGGACTGATGTGGAGAAGAATGCATCCAGTAAAATAAAGACATCTATTGCTCATGCACCATCTCTCAAAAGTCCAAATTTCGAAAAAGATTTTATTATGTACACTTTCGCATCTGACGATTCATTGGCAGCGGTGCTTACACAGAAGGAATGTTGTCCGCCGATTGCACACCAGCAGCAGAAATCTTCCGAAAGCTGCCTCCTCACTTGGGAAAGTGGGAGAGGTGTGACCTTGGGGGCAAGCACATAGCTAGGTACTGTCACCTACTCCTAGCTCCTCCGTTTAGGCTAACTCCTAACGAAGCCAAGGGGGATAGTCCCTAACAAAGAGTTTTCTATGGCTCAATGTTTTAAGTTAATTTTTAAATGTTTTTGGATGCGGATGGGTGTTGTTTAGGAGTTACTGTGATTTAAAATGATTAATATTAGGGGGATGATGATTAATCAAAGCAATCCACGTTGCTAACAAGAGATCACACAAATAAGCAAAGATTCCAAACTTATAACTTAAGCATTCAAATATAATCAATTGAAATGGCCCATAGACAGTTGATCAAGATAGAAAACTAATCAAATATAACAAAGGACCAGTGTCTTATGGAGTCAAATAAATGCGTGAAATAAAGTCTAGGAATCAAGCTAGTGAGTATTAGGTTTTGCAAGTGCTCTTGGTAGATTTTAAAAGTTTTTGATAGTGGTCTTGCTTAGAGTGTCAACAAAAGTTTTTCAAAGCCGGGAGACTCTTCTAAGTTCCCTCCGTTGAAGACATGTCGGGCCCGCCCAGTATCCCAGGCTAGTATCGCCAAGATTGACCAGCTAGCCGAGAATCTAAGACAGCGGGAGGTTCCGGCGCCTCTACTAGGAAGTACTTTGGAAGAATCCCTACCACGCCGGTGCGTTGGTTACGGGTGTTTAAGTATTATTAAATTACTCTTGTAGGGTTTAAAGATCCAGTGCCGTTGCTGGGTATTTCGATCTGGGATCGGTCAGAGCATACTCCGGCAAGGAGGGGAGGGAGTTAATTAATTAAAAGGGGTGTGTGTGTTGAAGGTTTTATTAAGTTGATTAATTAAGACTCTCCGACAGAGAGCACTCTTGACCCTGCCTTATGACAGTGGTTCAAGAGACTTAGCTAATCTAGATGAGACTAATGCAGGGATTATGCAAACCTAGGATGCTCTCCGATAGAGAGTGCTCTTGACTTGTGTTTTTGCAAGTTCAAGAGTCTTACTTAAGAGTTAATTGATTAAACAATGTGAAAAAAAAGCAAAGATGACTTATTAAACTCTCCAACAGAGAGCACTCTTGATCCACCTTATGGTGTGATTCAAGAGATTTAAGCAGTCGATTTACTTAGAAAGATAAACAATTTAAAAGAGTAATCAAATTAATTAATGAATTAGAAGTGATGGATTAACAATTAATATTCTAAGCATAAGATGCAAATAATGATGAAGACAATCAAATCTAACCTAAGCATACACAAGTAAACACAACACAAGCCTCCCCAAATGGGGGAGAATGAGAGTGGGGACTTAAAAACCCCACTCAAACAAAAGTACTTTATTGAAATTATTACAATTTGCCTTTAGGAATTTAATCTCTGAAAGGGCTTTTCAAATAAAAGCATACAACTATCATTAAAATTTGCGTAAAAAAAAAGAGAGTGATTTACTTTTACTTGAAACTTTGCTCGAAACTTTTCTCGAACTTTGCAAAAAGAGAAAAGAAGAAGTTTGAATGAGAGCAAAAGTGTAAGGCAAAGAAGGCTGAAAATAAGAAGAAAAGAATAGGAAGAAGGAAGGAAAACAAAGAGAAGGTCAAAGACAAGAAAATGGAAGAATAGGGAGCCAACTATGAGGCCAAAGGAGTATAAAAAATGATGAAAATGGGGTGGCGATGAAAAAAAAAGATGACTGTCATAAAAATAAAAAAACAGGACAGCAAACAAAAAGGGGAAGAAAAGGCCAAAAACAAGATGGAAGAAGGGCCAAAAACCAGGGCAAAAAAAGGCAAAAAAGAGGCATAAACTAGGACACACTAGGGCTGTCCAAAAAGAAAAAAATAAGTGGTAAAAAGAGTAAAACGGGGCAGCGATGAAGAAAAGATAAGAAAGGGCAAAGCCAAGCAAGGAGGAAAATGCTAGCAAGCAAGAAAAACAAGGGGGTCAAGGAGCAAAGAGAAAACTAGATGAGGAAAGTTCGGTAACCAAGAAAGTATTTGAAATTATGGATGGAACCCAAGAGAGAGAGCTCGACTCCCAGCTTTTTTTTGTATTTTGAAGAAGAAGATCTTTGTAGGTCCTGCAATGAAAGTGTTAGATTAAAAAGTTTGCTTGAAGCCTGGGATAGAAGCAGCTGAGCTCACACCCTTCTTCAACCTGTGAAGCCTGAAAACACACTACAACTCAACACAAAACGTGAGATCAAAATACATGCTAGTATGCTAAGAAAATTGAATCATGATCAACATTGCATATATATTGCGTATATACTGATTACTCATGTCCATCAAAATACTAATCTACTTCGTATAAACAATCAAGTTGAACTACAAATGATTGTTCTACTATGCCAACAATGGCCCTCTTGAGCTAACAAATAAACAATTTAATCTCACATAAGTATTAAAAAAAAATAGGGGTTAGAGACAATATCACCTCAACCAATTGC
>LPNX010145258.1:44286-67228 GCA_001517045.1 Pseudotsuga menziesii
TTATACGCGGCTGAAGGCAAAGCATAATTGTCAGGGGCAAAAAACTCCCTGGAATACCCTATTTGCAATTCTACGTCTTAGGAGACCGAACCACTCAAAAATATCCTACTAGCACATTTTATTACAAACCCCGCGGGGCCATGGTCAAAATTATTCAAATAAAAAAGTGACTAGCCAATATTGGCTAGACAAGCAGACGGATCAACTGATACACTGGAATCAGACTTTGAACAAGTCTGTCAACTGGCGGCTCCTCAGGTAACCCAACTTATGGTACAAAAAGTTGGATAACAGTGTCTAGAGATAGTATTGTGGCACAAAGTTCAATATTCCATGTCATCACAGTCACACCTAAGTTGCAGTAAAACATGAGCTCACTTAGTTATACTTGAGTGCTTAATTAATCCCCTTCAAACATGGTTGATTATGTCAAATTTGAATATCCAAGTCGGTTGCAAAACATAGACAATCCTGTGAATTTATGCCCTTTATGAGCCAGTGGGTTAGTCACTTTTTGAACCAGACGGTTGGTCAATCGACTCACTTTCCTAGTTGGTTGTCTCGCCAATGAGTGGACCAACCCAAATACAACATAGTTGAGTCTCTGGCTTACATCAAAAATTGTGCTTAATCACAAATTTCAACACTTTTCTATAAGTGCAATCAGCGTAATATTTGTTAGATCATAACATTTGGATACATCCATCAAGTAATTTTAGGGTTTGAAATCGATGTTTAGAAGTAGTTGACATGTTCTTGTTTAAATGCTTGTCAATGGGCGACTTCTCTATGGCACTTGAGGTAGAAGAATATTGTTTAAAACAATACTTGAATTTGCCAATTTTAATTGTTATAAATGACATGACTACTTTTAAATCTAATTGATGAATGGTAATCTAAAGAAAGTATGTCTCATGACCTTATATATATATATATATATATATATATATATATATATATATACAAGTCTGTTGTCGTTTCCTTGCCATATTGTATCCGACATTTTTCAAAATTTGTCGTATCTGTTTCCCTCCCCGTATCCGTATGCGTTTAAGTGCAACTTAGCTTGATGTTTTATTAGGATACTCCATGGGTTTTAGATAAAATAATATAATTTTATCAATGTCCAAAGAATGGCATTTCACTATTATCAACCTGTTGTGTTAAGGTTTTATCAAAACAACCTTGAATCCTCATTTTCTAAACTTCCAAAAGGCATGACTTCTGCATCTGGGCACCATTTTTTTGCATGTGCTTTTTTCAAGCACTTTCTATTAGTAGTCAATTTCTATTTTTAAAGTCATTTTACCTCTAGATTTTACTAACTTCTGCATCTGGGCACCATTTCAAGTGCCATTTTTTTGCATGTGCTTCTTTTTTCAAGCACTTTCTATCAATAGTGAATTTCTATTTCTAGAGTCATTTTACTTCCAGATTGTACTATGGATAGTTCAAGTTAGATCTTACTTACAAGTACCAATTATTTCTCTTGGAAATCCTATATGGTGGATCTATTGTAAACAAACTTTACCGAGTCAACTTGGGAGGAGAAGTTGCCTCCATGCATGGATTGAAAAGAGCCAAATAGAAGAACAAAAACAACTCAGCACACAGACTCATAGGGATGTCCATTTCCAATGATTTCCAGTGTTGCCTTCAAAGGGGTTGGTACCCCTGATACAACTTGGCAGAAGTTGGAAGCTGTAATTGGTAAACACAACCATATTCAAGCCCACCAGACTGAAAATAAGTTCATCACTTTTAATCCTAATGATTTTAGTTGCATTGTAGATTTTCTTTCGAAGTTCAAGACACATAGGCCAACTCATTATCTGGAGCCCAGAAGGTTATCCGGGGCACCTGTGTTTGGAGGTTGGATAGTATCTTTTTTTTTAATGTTAAATGTTTATCAATTGCTAAATCGAGAAATTTGGCACCATTGGCTCTTGATCAATAATAGAGAAAATATTTTGGGATCTATTTACTTGTGTGGATGATTGAAGAATGTTCTTGGCAATTGATTGATGCTATCTTTTGCTTGCATTGGAAGATCTTGGTGAATATTTGGCATATCTTTTGGGATCTATTTTTATTGTTTGATAGGGAGATCGATTTGGCGAGGAGCGCACTTGTGGAGGGGATCCACCTTGTTCTCTTGTCCGAGTCTTGTGGTTAGAAGCAGTTTGTTTTTCATATGATCTCTTACTCTCTCATCTTTTGTTTCTCATCAACATTTGCTCTTTATCTTGGCCGATTTAATTGACTCAATCTTTGGCTTGGCATGAGGAGGGTGCACTTGTGGATCCTTGGGTGTTTTGTTTGGAGCTAGATCTCACCATTTTTCCACTTGATATATGTGGGGATAGTCTTCATCACTTCAGCATTCATCCTCAAAGCATCAAGTATGTTTTCTCAGGTAAGTTCTCTCATCATTTTTCTATCTAATTGAGGCTGCATTTTCTCTTTCACTAAAACCCTTAGTTTTAGTATCACCTAGTTCTAGGTTGCGGCTGCACTTAAAATTAAAAACCCAAGTTGGAAATAATCTTAAAACCCTAGATACCAAGTTTCGTTTAAATATAACTCCATTTTCACACTTAATGCACTGGCCTCTCTTGAGGAAAAACACTCTCCTTGGGGATTTGATCATTTTTTCCTAAACCACAAACTGGAAATTGCTAGAGTTGCTTTTAATCGTCATATCTAAAACCTAGCAATTCATTTGAATGCCTAATTTCATCTAAATTCACTTTTGACCCTAAGATCTAATTTTTATGCATAAAACCCTAGTGTAAATTGGGGCTTTTCACATAGGCACTCATTCTCTCTTAGTAATTGTTTAAATCTCTAATTAACCATCATACTAAGAGATCTAATCAAGATACCTTGCATTATCCACCTTCATTCCTCATTTATAGGGTTATCTTGGTTATAGGGATGCCCCCAGACTTAGTAAATAACCTAGTCTAAAGTGTTGATAACTTTGGCCAGTGTGACATCTGATACTTATTCAAAGGTCTTAGCTTCCGTAGGTCACAACTTTAATTGCCTTCCCTCTACTGTCTTGGATAGGATCACCTTACAGGGCAACTACAAGACTTGTGATAACACATCCAATGTAATGTTCCCAAAAGTAACATGCATGCAAACCCTAAAAATGAGATGCATGCAAACCCTAAAAATGACATGCATGCAAACCCTAAAAGTGACATGCATGACATCTAAGCATTATTTAATGATGCGTGCACCCAATTAAGTCTCCATGCACATGCATGCAAGTCAACTGCAAATTAGAAGTTAAAGTGACCTAATTAGGTCAAAAGTTAGGGTTTTCGCAGTTGAAAGTTATAAAAGAAAGATAAAGTGAATGGAGACTTTACTTTTAGATTATTATTATTTTGGAGCTCTTGAGAATCAGCACAACGTGCGGCCATAGCAGTTGGGGTTGGAGACGGTGTCTTCAGCTAACGGGATTTCGGCAGTGAGACATCTGCCCTAGTCTCCTTCAGGAAAAACCATCCAGGTTTGTCACCGTATCTATTGCATTCATCATTATCCAGTATTCCAGTATAAGTCTGAAGGTTATTGCAGATTCATCCATGCAGCTGGGGGCATTTAGCTGGGAAACCCTAAGTCATTCACCAGGAGTCTGGATCACCATATTTCTTCCGCATGCAGCCTGCATCCGCACTGATAGGATCACTCTACTGCATTGGGTGATTATCAGCTATCAAATTGTCCATCCGGGGCAGCTAGCAACAGTTTATAGGGTTGTGGGGGCGTGAGCAGCAGACTAGGAGATCAATTCGCTAGGGCATCTGGAGAGGTCAAAACTCTTCCATGCTCTAGCCATCCTCTCCGGCATGGGCACACCTTCCTTCCGACTTATTTCCAGCTGAAACTGACCATCCCTTCAGCAAAAACGTCACACTTGTTTGATTCAACCATCCGGGGGTATTGCAGCAGAAACAAGATTATTTCTTCACCAGTTGAGCTCATCTTGCATGCGTATTCTTTCTGGAGCACATTCAGCCGGCTTACCAGTGGTAAGTGTTCATTCTATCCTGCAAACCCTAACCCTAATTTCAGCTATAAAATAGGGAAATTTTGCATGGCAGTTTGCATGCCCGGCTATTTCAGTAAAATTGCATAGAAATAGTAAATATCAGGATTTGGGATATTACAATGCCCTAAAAGTGACATGCATGCAAACCTTAAAAGTGAGATGCATGCAAACCCTAAAAATGACATCCATGCAAACCCTAAAAGTGACATGCATGACATCTAAGCATTATTTAATGATGCATGTACCCAATTAAGTCTCCATGCGCATGCATGCAAGTCAACTGCAAATTAGAATTTAAAGTGACCTAATTAGGTCAAAAGTTAGGGTTTTCGCAGTTCAAAGTTATAAAAGAAAGATAAAGTGAATGGAGACTTTACTTTTGATAATTATTGATTTTGAAGCTCTTGAGTAGCAGCACAGCGTGCGACCACAGCAGTTGGGGTTGGAAACGGCGTCTTCAGCTAACGGGATTTCAGCAGTGGGATATCTGCCCTAGTCTGCTTCAGGATAAACCATCCAGGTTTGTCATCGTATCTATTGCATTCATCATTATCCAGTATTCCAGTATAAGTCCGAAGGTTATTGCAGATTCATCCGTACAGCTGGGAAACCCTAGTCATTCACCAGGACTCTGGATCACCATATTTATTCCGCATGCGGCCTGCATTCTCACTGATAGGATCACTCTACTGCATTGGGTGATTATCAACCATCAGATTGTCCATCCGGGGTAGCTAGCAACAATTTACAGGGTTGTGGGGGCGTGAGCAACAGATTGGTAGACCAATTCGCTAGGGCATTTGGAGGGGTCAAAACTCTTGCATGCTTCGGCCATCCTCTTCGGCACGGGCACACCTTCCATCCGACTTATTTCCAGCTGAAACTGACCATCCCTTCAGCAAAAACGTCACACTTGTTTGATTCAGCCAACCGGGGTATTACAATAGAAAACCAGGTCGTTTCTTCATCAGCTCAACTCATCTTGCATGCGTATTCTCTCTGGAGCATATTCAGCCGGCTTATCAGTGGTAAGTGTTCATTCTATCCTGCAAACCCTAAACCCTAATTTCAACTATAAAATAGAAAAATTTTGCATGGCAGTTTGCATGTCGGGCTATTTCAGTAAATTTGCTGAGAAATAGAAAATATCAGGATTTGAGATATTACAGTGGTATCAGAGCATGATCCTTGCCAGCTGTGGGCACATAGCAATTGAATAAAAGTGCATGCATGCGTGTACATGCAAATGCATGTCAGTGATGTTGGTGAAGTGCATGTCAGAACAAAGGTTTTTCTTTTCCAGCTTGTGAGAACATGAAGACAAAGAGAAGGATCTTGACTGGAAATTGGCAAAGGTTAACAGTACTTCAACACTTGCCTCAATATCAAGAGTATCTAGCCTTGGGTGATGAGGTATGTGCAGCATTGTCCTTGCAAGATTATTACACCATCAAGTTCGGGAGCCAGCCCAAGGATTTGGATGAGGATCTCCTTAAAGGGATAGTTGGGGGAGTGAAGGAAGATGGGATCATGTTCAGACACTCTCTATTGTCATATGACAGTTTGGACCATAAGGAATCAGAGATTGCACCCTTGAATCTTCTGGATGAGCACAAGGTAGAAGAGAAGGCAGAAGAGGAACCTCAGTTAGATTCACAGGAACGAGTGGAGAGGCATGACATAGAGACGATTGATTCTATACATGCTGAGCAGTACGGAGGTTATGAGCCACATCTTGTGGAGGGACCATTAATGGTTCAGGTTGTAGATGCAAATGTGTTGATGGGAGACATATTCCAGGGACTAGCCGATAGTGACAGGGATGCATCCCTTATTTTCCGAAATGGGTATAGTACAAATGTGTGGGATCCTGGTTCAGATGACACCAGTCATCGCAACCTACACAAGATGCAGGACAGTTGTGACCCATGAGGGCATGAGTGGCACTCATGGTTTGAGGGGAGAGCCTTCAACAACGATTCTACATGAGCACTCAAAATTGCAAGTGACTGAGGAGAGATATAACACAAAGGATTTGGATCATGTATGGGATCACAAGTTGCCTTTGTGGGTTAGTGGTTTAACCATGGAGGAGGTAGTTGAGCACATCCCTTGTGGACTAGCCAACAAGGAAGTGTATCCATACAGAGATTGGGTAGACAGGTATATGACGGAGATGGAGACACCGAGGTTTGCAAGCTCAGTTGACATCAGTGGAGTTGCTATGGAGGAGAGGGCCAACCTCCTCTTCCAGGAGTTTTTTCGAGGGATGCTTAGGTTTGGAGGCATGAAGGAGCAGTCTTCTGAGGAGTTTGTGCAACTTATGATTGCTTGGCTCATTAAGAGCCAGATGGATTTTGGTATCAGTCAAAGGGTTGTTTGGGATCCCGGTATCAAGGGGTCAATTCATGATTGGGTGGCAAGGAGGCATGAGGTGATCCAGTGGTTTATATGGGATCCTAGTATTGGTGTCCAGATGCATTTTTTAGTTGACAATTGTCGATTGCTTGAGGACAAGCAATCTTTGGTGAGGGAGGACTGTAATGTTCCCAAAAGTGACATGCATGCAATCCCTAAAAATGACATGCATGCAAACCCTAAAAGTGAGATGCATGCAAACCCTAAAAATGACATGCATGCAAACCCTAAAAGTGATATGCATGCAAACCCTAAAAGTGACATGCATGACATCTAAGCATTATTTAATGATGCATGCACCCAATTAAGTCTCCATGCGCATGCATGCAAGTCAACTGCAAATTAGAAGTTAAAGTGACCTAATTAGGTCAAAAGTCAAGGTTTTCGCGGTTCAAAGTTATAAAAGAAAGATAAAGTGAATGGAGACTTTACTTTTGATGATTATTGATTTTGGAGCTCTTGAGTAGCAGCACAGCGTGCGACCACAGCAGTTGGGGTTGGAGACGGCGTCTTCAGCTAACGGGATTTCGACAATGGGATATCTGCCCTAGTCTCCTTCAAGATAAACCATCCAGGTTTGTCATCGTGTCTATTGCATTCATCATTATCCAGTATTCCAGTATAAGTCCGAAGGTTATTGCAGATTCATCCGTACAGCTAGGGGCATTTAGCTGGGAAACCCTAGTCATTCACTAGGACTCTGGATCACCATATTTCTTCTACATGCGGCCTGCATCCTCACTGATAGGACCACTCTACTGCATTGGGTGATTATCAGCCATCAAATTGTCCATCCGGGGCAGCTAGCAACAGTTTACAGGGTTGTGGGGGCGTGAGCAACAGATTGGTAGACCAATTCGCTAGGGCATCTGGAGGGGTCAAAACTCTTGCATGCTCTAGCCATCCTCTCTGGCACGGGCACACCTTCCTTCCGACTTATTTCCAGCTGAAACTGACCATCCCTTCAGCAAAAACGTCACACTTGTTTGATTCAGCCAACCGGGGTATTGCAGCAGAAAACCAGGTCATTTCTTCATCAGCTCAACTCATCTTGCGTGCGTATTCTCTCTGGAGCATATTCAGCCGGCTTATCAGTGGTAAGTGTTCATTCTATCTTGCAAACCCTAAACCCTAATTTCAGCTATAAAATAGGGAAATTTTGCATGGCAGTTTGCATGCCCAGCTATTTCAATAAATTTGCATAGAAATAGAAAATATCAGGATTTGGGATATTACATCCAAATAGTCAAAGGGGTCAACTTTGACCACTCGATAATCTGGCCCAATCCGCTTACCAAAAGAGGCATTTTCCTTCCTCTCTCATTTTCTTAGTTTTGTAATCCGGCCCGATCCGCTTGCCAAAAGAGGCATTTTACTCTATCGTTCCTCTCTCATTTTCTCAGTTTTGTAATCTTGATTGTTGGCCACAAAGGACCAACAATAAGAACTTATAAAAGTTGATCTAATCAACCCAGTAGGACGGCGGTGTCACATCCCCCCTACCTCCCAAGTCATTTTCGTATGTTTTTTGTAATTTTTCACATGCATTTGTTTCCTAGCTTTAGATTAAACCACACTTCATTTGGGCGTTTTAAAATTAATCATAATTTTTTAGCCTTTATCATCCATCAACATAAATGTCACTAGTAATTAAATCACATTTTTAATTGGTGCTTGAATTAATACTAAGTTCTAACTGCAATCTAGACTAGAACTGACTTGTACTTCACTTCATAGATTTTTTAGCCTTTTGTGTCCATCAACATGGATGTCATTAGTAATTAGACCGCATTTTAATTTGGTTCTCTAATTAAGCATAGACTAGATCTTCTCTTTCTTGTCCGTCAATACAGACATTACTAACTACAATCTAGTCTAGGACTAGCAAGCAATCGGTAGTAATTAACTCACATTTGATTTCAGCTAGATTAACGAACTTTAAAGAATATGCACTGCAAGTTGCATTTAGATTGTTATCTTATATCACATTTTTCTTAAAGCAATGGTCTCTTAAATGTCATATTGTATATTATGCTATGAGTACTAAGTAGTCTTTAAGACTATCTTGCATTTGCTTATCTTTATTTCTCTAAGTTGCTAGATCAATTTACTATCTTGTTTAGATAACTCTTTCAGTGTCAAATTAACTCCTATGTTGCTTAAGCAATCAGCCTCAAATTATTTTATTAGAGTCTACCCCCCTTGCCTCTATTTAGGAGTTAGCCTAAGCAAAGGAGTCAAGTGTCAAGGTGATAATGACCCAACTCGAGGCTTTTCCCCAAGGTCGCAGCCACCAAAATTAAGATTTTTCTCACCTGGAGGTGCGGATTAGGCGGCAAACTCTTCAACTTTCAGAATATGATCTTTATATCTCTAATCTATGGATCAATGATGCAAGTCCTGTCAGCTATGGAGACCCAGGTGTGTCCCTCTACAACCGCAACTTGCAACCTGTTAATTTTACTAAACTCAACTCTAGATAAACAATTCCTAGTGATTTTCCTTGCTCAAAATTAAATTGCAGCTCAATGATTTATTTAAACTTGTTGAGATTTATTAACAGAAATTCTAAATAACGGAAGCAGTGTCAATGGAAATAGATCTACTCAATAAAAACACAAAAAAATTCCCTTCAAATCAACTTTTCATTTAAATAATTTCCAAGCTTGCAAGGGCTCCCTAACTGGAAAATTGGCCCTAAGAAAATAAACTACAGCAAACCTAGCAAAATGCCCTACACAAAAAATCTTCATTCTAAATGTCCAGCAAAACCCCCTCTGCCCGTTGTTGTACCGTACGGCCGGTACAGCCTTGAACGACAATATTATATGATCCGTACTAATTGTACAACCAAGTTTGCTCTTGCAGATCTGCCTGTATGGCTACGGCTTGTTGTACGACAGCTCTTGTGGCCGGTATGTTTGTCATACGACCCTGTATGGATGGTTGTATGACCCCGACCCATGTGGTTGTTGTTGGATTTGTAACTTTGAAAGATATTATGATGTATATTATCATTGTATATTGTTGTAACCCCATTGGAGATGTGTTTCCCTCCTTTTAGGATGGCATTACTGTATATGGTCCTTGAGGTACAACCTCTGTTGTAAGTCGGGGCAGTAGTCCCCAGTTTAATATAATAAAATGTATTTCTGGAGTCTCCCTAGGTGAAGTCGGCCCTGCTAGGGTAAGAAGTCGGCCCAGTCAAGTTATTAGGTCAATCACTTGATGTGTATAAATAGGGAGGCGCCCTCCCTCATTTATACACACACACACTCTCTCTCATGTGCGCCTTAGGAGAGAGAGGACAAGTTCGCTAAAGGAGAAAAGAGAGAGCTGCAGAAGACTTCTCATTCTTAGGTTTTTACCATCTTGTGATATTGTCTTAGTGACGAAACTATTCTGAAGAAGTTTGCAGGGTTTTCTCCTTTATGATTTCCCCGAGGAAAATCTTTGTGTCTTGTGTATCTTCTCTATCTTATGTGTCTTGTTGTGCTTGTTATTATTTCAAATAAAGATCCTAATTAAATTAGATTAGAAAAATTAACATGGTATCAGAGCCACTCTGAAAGAAGGCATTGTGCAGCTGAAATACTGCTACAATTGTAGCTACCGAAGATTAGGGTTTCATGCTTGAAAACCCTAGAAGACAAAATCTAGTCATCTTGGGACTTCTGCTATAACTCAAGTTTGGAAAAGGCTCAAGAGCTGAAACTTGGATAGGCTGAAGATGAAATCTTGTTATACGTTGTGTGCGAGTTTCAGCCTCAAATTCGCTATACGTTAGGAGATGTGATTCCTCCAAATCAAGGTTCCAACCTCCTCTAGAATTCAGTCTTAAATAAGTGACATAGGGAGAATTGCTATATCTCGGCTAGGAAGGTCCAAATCAAATTTCGCGAAATGTTGCAGACAGGGCACAGACTGTAATTTCTATGGTCCGAGTTTCAGACCCCGAAGTTGAAACAGTGACACATGGCAATCCGTATAAGTTCACTATACTAAACCAGTCCTCAAACAAGTCAGTCACCTTGGAAAACTTGGCATAAGTTCCACTTAGAGAATCCAATTCTTCTCTAACCTATGGGATTGGAAAGAAGACAGATCAGGTTATCTTAGGACGAAGTTTCAGACCTTGAGGAGCAAGAATTTTGGAGGTACATCAAAATCAAGATCAACTAATTCTGCAGAAGAAATTGGAGTGGTTCCTGTTCCGGGCACTTCCCTCCAACGATCAGTTGAAAAAGGACCATCAAACTCGCCCTAGGAGGGCGCATCTTTCTATGGAGGAAGTTTCTCATTCTATGGATTTTCAATTTTTGACCTAACACTATTGTCGGGGAAAACTAGGGCATCAGATATTTTGTAGTTCTGTCAACGGTTTTGGGAAAATGACTATACTGCTCAGCTCGCCTTGAGGAGGTGCATCTTTCTATCCAATCAGATCTGAAAGTTAACTAAGTTGAAGAATTAAGGTTTCTCCATCAAATCCTACGTCCACCAGAAGCAGTCTTCCAGAAAAGGTTTCAAGCAAGCATCAAGTTGAAGCAATCTCATTGGTAAGTTCTATCCTCTCTATTTCCATTTGAGGTTCTCAATTTTATCATAATGACAAACAGTGCCAAGCTTGAGGAAAAGCTTGAAGGAGACGACAACTTCTAAGCATGGAAGTATAGAGTGCTACGCATACTTGAATAAGCATGACTTGGAGAACTATGTCAAAGAAGAAGTTGCAGATCCAGAGGGAGATGAATACAAAGAAAAGCAGAAGAAGGACCTAGTCAAAAGCCGAGAGGATTATTTTCGTCTCCATTGGATCTCACATGTATCATTCTTGAATACTACCAAGGAAATGTTTAACGCAATGACCGGCTTATACAAAGGAAAGAACATCAACAAGAAGATGACCTTGAGAACTCAAATCAAGGATGTGAAGATGCAAATGTCAGAAAGAGAACTCTAGAATGTTGCAAAGAGAAGACTAGCGTTGCTCTCAATGCAACCAAGGATGAATATATTGCAGCCGAGAAGAAAGCAAGGGAAGATTCCTCAAATGATGAGGAACATGTACTTTGATCTAGAAGAATTCTACCGATAAGGACGAAGATCATACTCTTATCCATTTCAGCATTGGATAAGAAGGGATGCATTTGTAGGACACACAGATTCAACACCAATACAATGTTCTATGTTATATGCGATGTAAGAAGATTTACTCATTATTTCCGATCTTAAGCAATATAGGCACAGGTCCTCAGAATCAGATGATGAAGTAGAAGCGCATTGTCAGAGACTCTAGTAATCCATGCAAGGAGACATAAATCAAGAGGGAGTCTACCAAACAAACAAAGTTAAGTATTTGAATTGTCATTTCCTATTTATCTAGTTGCTTAAATGATATGGTTCAGTTGTGTACATAGATATGTTCCTAGATTTAGGAAGTGTATTATGCATGTTTGGGTGTCTGCATTTATGAACAGTATGTTAGACACAATGCCTCGGTGAGCTTATACTTAATCCAAATTTCAACTTCAATCAAAAACTCATATCTTCATTCAGACATTTACTACATTATCATATTCATCAATAACCTATATCTTTAATCATTCATCAAGGTAAACATATAATCATCAACACATTACACAAGAGACACAAGATATAATATTTGTAATTTGTATTTCAAACGGCTGCGACCGTGAGGCAATTCAGCACCTACTGAAACAAAAAGCGCCAACTCCTTATCTATGACCTTGCTTAGTTTTTCTTAGATCCTATTAAGAAAGGGATACAAAACCCTGCTTGTATTACATATACACATTTGTCACATTACATCATCACAATCACATCATCCTCATTATGTCCACAATTATTTCATCATAGATCTGTCCACATCATCCTTCTGTCTATAAACATGTCTTCAATCTGTCCATAGGTAAATCATCATAATGTTGTTAGCACATCCTCATTCTGTCCACCAGCATCATGACTTCATCATTTTACTCCATGCATCTCATCAATTACATGTCGGCACTGCCAGCAGTTAAACACAATATCATTGCCTGATGTCTGAGTGTAGGTATCATCATCAGTTTTGTCATACTGAGCATAATCACATAGCACTGTCACTGACTGTCATATACTGCTTGTCAAAACAACTCATGTCAAAGGTCTGCACAAGGCAAGTCATCAAGAATCTGCTCACTGTTTAAACTGGCCTCTGTGACTGAACATAAGATTGACTTTCATCATGTCCTAGAATGCACAGTATGTGGTGCCCTCCTTTGACTATCCTTAGACTGCCTTCATAATGGAGTGCCACTATGGACAATGCTCCTTCAAACTTTCTTCATTGTTCAACTGCATTTCTTAACTGTCATTACTTAACTAGACTTCAACTTGGATGCCCTAACAAACCCCAAAAATCAGACTTCAAAAATACATCTGCTGCTGTTGTTCATCTGTACACAAGTTTGATCTTCAATCAATTGTAAAAATGAGTACTGCTGCAACCTGAAAATGTCTCCTTTGTATCCTATAAAAGCTTCAGTAAAGACCACCGAATTAGGAAGAAGACAGCGCAACAATTTAAGGATCAGACCACTGTAACTTGAAAAAAAAAACAGTCTACACTTTGCTATGCCTGCGGCTGCCTCAGTGCACCAGTAAACCCCCGAATTTCAAAGCACTTCTTACCCACGAATTCTTTTCCTCTTTTTGTGTAAATAACTCTTGTATATATGTATAAATCGTGGAGGAAAAATTAATTACCTTAGTTGGCCGACCTGCCTTTTTTTATGTCTTTTTAATTAATTATTTTGGCTGTAATTTTAGGAATTTACCCCTTTTATCAGGCTGGCCGACTTGTTGAAGGGGTTGATTTGTCTTTGTTAGAGTCGGCTTTTCAATGGATGAAGTGCAACGTAAAGAAGGCTTCTTCACCATTTACAAAGGGCTTCTCCAAGGTTAAACATTTATCAGCTTTTACTTGCATTTCTCCAAGAGATTTTCAACATCATCAAATGGTATCATGGACCATTCACACCATCAACAACTTCATCCATCGAGCTTTAAGAACCTCATATCATCTAGCTATGACATGTCCTCATGTATTTAATCAAGGTCCTCTCCATGGACTTTAAGCCCATCATCAAATGGTAGCATAGACCAACATCAAGCAATCAAATGTGTCCAAGTGCCATCATGCCACTTCTAATGCACTAGGACCATCTCCAAGGGTTCCAAGACCCCATCAAGCCACCAATAACCATACAAACCACAAATGACCACAGAATGGGTCATTTGGCTCATTCAGTAATCCAATGGCTCCAATGCCCACATCCAATGTTCTTTGTTCACTTTCCTTCTTGTCTTCTTGCCATTGTCATCATACTTAACTCCTTTGTCATTAATGGTTGTCATCAATGACAATCATAAACAACCATATTCATCACAGTATACTACTGGCTTGCATATGATGGGTAAGTAGCTTATGGTGTTGTACAACATTCCATTGCTACTTATCTAGAATGAAACCTCTTTACTGACATATTGGGAGTAGTGCACACTCTTAATAATGTCCTGGTAGAGATGGAAGGCATCTAGAAAGTTATCGTATGTATACAGGATATGAATGAATGTTGTAGCATTAGCTAATAGTTGCATGATTGTGTGGCATATATCGTTGTGCATTAGAATTTGTCACCATTAAAATATGTTTTGAAAAATATGAAATGTTTCTAATCATGCAACTGAATTTGACTTGTAGGAAAGACCGCATACAATCACCTACAAGAAAAGAAAGATGAGACTTGTTCCAAAGAACAAATGATGACAGTTCAACTAGAAGATTCACTCCAACAACAAAATGAATAGGAACCTAAATCTCCCAAGGTCAGAGACATCGTGATGGAAGAAAGAGCTTCTGAAAAATCATGATATGACCAAGACACAAAGAACGGTAGATCCACCTCGAGAGATGAAGACCATCTTGGGCATGAGAGATCATCAAAGATGAAGAAAAGTATGACGGGACTTCCAGAGAAAGAAAGAGGCCTGGGACACACTCCGCTTATGTGGAACTGTTGTGTGACATCATTGATGCAGATCCTTCCAGCTATGAAGAAGCATTTGAGAAGAAAGAATGGAAGGATGTCATGATCGAGGAAGAATGATGTCTAAGATGCGGTTCCGAGACCTGAAGGTAACTCCGTAGTATCCTTCATGTGGATCTACAAGATCGAGCATGGAGCAGATGGAAGCATCAAGAAATACAAAGCAAGGTTCATGGTTTCTCTTAGAAAGAGGGAGTAGATTATGACGAGACATACTCCATTGACTAGACACACTTCTCTAGAGAAGTAGAAGTGTATATCGAGCAGAGAACGACATGTGCACAAAAGGCTTTGTACGAGCTCAAAAGGCATCCATGGGATAGCACATACATGATGAGCTTGAAGATCACATTATCGTGATGGAGATCTCAACCTTTGCTACAAAGTTAAAGATGGACGTGTTGTCGCCTTTCACGCACCTAGGGGGGATTAGCGTGGCAGAAATCTTCAAGCCACTGGGTGCGTCCTTGGGGGCAAGCCTCGAGTTGAGATACTATCAGTCAACACTCAACTCCTTCGTCTAGGCCAACTCCTAGCGAAGCCAAGGGGGGTGATCCCTATAAAAGAATCTAAGGTTTTTAAGCTATGAAACAAAAAGATGGAATTAGTCTAGGAGTTTAAAATGAATTACTGAAACAAGACTTGCAATGATTTAGATAACTTAGACAGCATATGAAATTTAAAGCATTCACAACACATTGATTAATTTAAGCAGAGTAAAGAGTGTAGACTAGTGTTGTGGAGTCAAATAATGTTGTAAAGGGAAATGTTGTGCAAGTGTATCTTAGTCAGTTTTAGTTATTATGGATGAAATGGATTAAGGGGGAAGGATTCTCGATATTGCGTGAGGTACGAGGAATATGTGCAAATTTTAACTAATGTGGCTTCGCACAAGGACGTGTGGGCTAGATGGAGTCACAGGCCTGTTTCCAACACTACACCAAATGAGGGTGTAGCCTGACGGGGCCCCGTAATCACTTTCTAGTTGTTCCCGCTTCCTTTGCAAAATTTGTCCACAAATAGTGAAGCTCAAAAACCTCAGATTTTCGTTATGTTTTGTAGGCGATTGATTTTATTAAAATGAGTTTTTTATTAGATATGAAAAATTAATAAGTGCACACTTCCACTTTTAGTAATCCCAAAGCTCAGGGAGAACTTGCGATGGGCAAGAGCATTAATAGATGTTTTGTTCCAATTACTTTACTTGAAAAAGGGAAAAGCATAAAATTAAACTCTGAAACTACTTTAGAAACTATACAACCTATTAAGGCGGAGTGTGTGATTGTGTTACAAAAGTATAGAAAAATTCACACCACAAAAAGGCAAGTGCAAATCCCTCCAAGGGGGACGGGGTGTGGGTACTTGGTTTCCCAACTGATCTCCTTTATTATGATATTTACAACACTTAAAGAAACCCTCTTTCTCCTTATAAGGTCGAAGGAAATATGTTACAATTTATTGGAAAAGAGCTAAGAAAAAAGAGGAGGGTTCAAAGATGTGTTTGTTTGCTTGAACTTTGCCAAGATTGGTGCCCAAATCCTCTTTTCCTGCTGTCACAATACAAAAACCAGCAAAGATAATTAGTAGAAAAAGTGCCCAAAATCACTTTAAGAGTGATTCAAGCAAACTAGAAAAATACTAGAAAATTATGCTAAGTTAGAGACTAAACCTAGAAAACAATGAACTAAGAAATTTGGACTTGTGAGACCCAATTTCTTAGGACCTTGGACAGCCTTTAAGGGGATGCCAATAAAGCACTTTGATGCTATATATTAACTTCTAAACTCTATGAAAACTACTCACTTAACAAGCTTTTGGATTTACTTTAAAACAACTTGTAAAAATGAAAACTTTCTTGAAGCTAGATCTAGTTAAAAATGACTTGAATCTTTCAAATGACTCTATATCTATACATATAATTCTTATGTATCATATCTGAAAATGATGTTAGCTTATAGACCACAGATCTAAGACATAAGAAAAAAGTAACCGAGGAAAGAAGTGATTTAAATGGAAAAAGAGAAGAAGAGGTGGCTTGGTGCCCGAATGATCAACGGTGGAGCATTCCAGTGGATTGTCGAGGGACTATGCCTTGAATATGTTGGAGAAAATGAGGAAGCAAACTAGATCAACGCTTTCTCCAAACTAGGACACCTGCAACTAATCAGAAGCTTGCCAAGATACTTGTGAGATCCGGTTGATACATATATAGAGAGACTAAAACAACATGCCAAAAAACTTATTAGACATGTAAGATCTGTATCTCTAAACATACATATAAAAAAGAATTAGCCAATAAACTTATTAACTAAACTATTTTCCTACCAATTGATAGCAATCCTTCGAGGTCAAATCCAAAACATTATAATAAGCAAACTATGAAAAATTACAAGTTACCTCAATAAGACATGGTGATGCTCATCCACACAATAGAACACGACACCATCTAGCCTCCAAAGTCTTCTTTATTTCAAGCAAAACAACTATAACTATTACAATCAGCAAGCCTACTCTCGATCCAACTCGACCTAGTTTGAATGAGAGCCAAGGAATTGCTTATATAGGAAAAATGAAAGCAAGCCTCAAGGGGGGGCGAATTTGCCAAGTGTTGGAGCTTTTTGAGATGATTAGGGTCAAACTATAGTGAACTAGAGGTGGTAGACGACACCTCTCACAAGGTAGGTCACCCCTGCCTCTTTCTGTGACACATATACAGCAAGAGGTGAGCTTTGTCATGGATAAATGTGCCCCTCTAAGGAGAAATTTACCCCCTCATGGATTTGATTGGAAGAGACTTGATTTGGTCTCCAACTAGCCCCAACATCATCCTTAGTTGAACTGGAACATGTCTGGGACAAGTTCCCACTTATTTAGGGATGTGTTTTTTCTCCATATTTTCCCTTTTTCTAATTTTTTATTCGTTTTTTTTTTTTGAAGATTTTTTACTTAAGTGATAAATAATCACTTAAACTTAGGAAAAGTGGGTATTGGAGTAAAGTGGGTGTTCTGAGTTTAAAAACGAGCACCCCCGTGACAAATTTGGCCCCCTAGCCACACTTTTATGTCACTTTGAATTTTCCCAATTAAACTACTAAAAAATAGCCTAAGTTTACGGGAAAATTTATTTGTCTCGGAAATAAAAAAAAAACTATGGGGGACCTAGTGCAATGTTCATATGATTCAAAAAAATGACTAGCATGGTAATATACATAGGCACCTAGACTTTAATAACCTCCTAAGGCCTAACCACCAAGGCAAATACTCTAGCTTTGGAGGTTGAGTGAAAAACTCAAAAATTATAAGTCGTTTGTGCAACAACCGATAATTAACAAAGAAAAAACACTCTAGAGTACCGCATTGATAGCTAAGTATAAGTAGGCCAATCATTTTACAAAAAGTCATCATGCAACGCCAACTTATTACAAATTCCCATATAAAGCTTAATCAGCCTTAGAAACTCATAGGGTCTACCCCCCTTGGCTTCATTAGGAGTTTGCCTAAACGGAGGAGTCAATATCAAGTGACAGTACTTGACTCGAGACTTTCCCCCAAGGACGCGCTTAGTGGCTTGAAGATTTCTTCCACGCCAACCTAAACCCCCCAGGCGCGTGAAAGGCAACAACAAGTCACCCATCATATTGCTACTTTCTTCAAGCTGGTGGCTAATTTTAATGTGGTGCATGAGGATGATCTAATGGTCATTTTCTCTTTTTCCTTCAAAGGGGATGCAGAGAATTGGTTCTATGACCTTCCTGAAAAATCCATAGTTTCCATGGTTGATTTTTTCGAATGTTTCCTTTTGCGTTGGTATGAAGGAGAAGTGAGAGAGATTAAACAACTTGTTAAAGAATATGATGCCCTCCTCCCTAGAACACAACCTGACACTAAGAAAGAGATTCATAGCGACCCCATTGAAGAAACACATAAGGAGTCCTTGATTGAAGATATTATTGAAAATCCACCTCATGATTCCATTGAAGATTTGGAGTGTCCTCAAGTTTATGTCAATGATGATGATAATACTTATACTCTAAATATACCTCAGAAGAAACCATCACAGAAATTTTTAAAGAAAATTTTGATGAAGTCTGTATGGTATATGATGAAACTCCTCTATGTTCTCCACTTAGTGATGAGGTTTTGGAAAATTTTACTCCTTGTAATATTTTCGAAACTAGGCCTTCTGAGGATGATTATTGTGAACATGAGGATGGACATAACCAAGAGCATGATGAAGATTCCCCCATGTTTGACAAAGATATTGATGATAATTATTGGTTATTTATGGAGAATCCCATTTATGATATATCTAGAGAGGGGAGTATTGATTCAAAATCTGTTGAGGGTTTTGTTGAAAATCCCATCTATTGCATGTCCATAAAAGAGAGCATTCATTCAAAGACTTTGGGAATGATTGGTACGGTAGAGAAGCATGCAAAATTTTCACATGATCAATTAGAGCCATATATGGGTAATAGTAGTGAAGACATTGAGAAACAGTATTGTGAAGAGTCAGATGTTATGCAGTCAATGGAATATCAGTCTCAACCATCATCTTCACATGTAGAGGTTCCTTATGATTTGAAGCAGCTTGGGGTTTAAACAACGAGTAATCATTTGAAAAGCCTTGATGATCAGTATGATGGTGTAGATGAACTGCCTCATCATGTCGATTTGTATATTAGTCATATCCAGTCATGGATAGAAGCAGCCTGCACGAGCACCTACCAATTTGGAAAGAAGTTTGACGACATTATTCATGCCTATAATTTCCCACCCAACCTTGCCATTCTGGATCATCACGCAAATTTGCATTTTCTAAATAAAGTGTTCTTGCTTTGGTTGGTAACCAAAGACAAGGCAAATTGTTTTTATGTTAATAAGATCCTTACGTGGTTACATTGGATTTTTGATTACACCTAACCTTTTTTATATCATGCTTAGAGTAGGAAAATAAGCTCCTTAAAGCGATCTTTCTGCATTTATGTTATGTACTTAGATATAATAAAACTGTTCTTTCATTAGTTAGCTGGTTTTTTTTAATAAAGCAATTTAATGGTTCATTTGGATTTTATATAAAGCTTGTGCTGCTAAGGTTTTTTTTGTCAAGTTGAGATATTTTTTCAGGTTATATAAACCATAGATTCTGGTGTTCTCCTATCCTCTCATTGCCTTAAGACTAGATCGAGCACACATCCCATAGTTGGAGCCAAATGTTACCAACTAAGTTGCAACTAGTTGGACTTTCAGGTGAGCCGATAAAGTTTGAACAAGCACACTTGTTCATTCTTAGGAGTCCAGAAATCCGCCAAGATTTTTTTGGGAGATTTTTAAAAAAAAATTGTAACACATGTTCATACCCCCTTGGAGAAATTGTAAAAAATGTGTTAGCATGGTCAATTTTAAAAAAGACTCGGCTTCCTAAACTTAGACATCAAGCCGACTAGCCCAGAGTGTTTTTTCCCTTGGTAATTATTTGTTGTTGAACAAACGACTAATAATTTCTCAGTTTTTCACTCACGTTGCGATAGTCGTCTTGGTGGTTAGGCCTTAGGGGGTTATTAGAGCCTCTGTGTCAGTGTCTATAAACATGCTAGGCATTCGAATTGAGACGTATGAACATGTGTTAGGTCCCCCTAGATTTTTGAATTCCGAGAAAATTATTTTTTCCCGCAAAATTAGGCCATTTTTTAATGGTTTAATTAAAAAAATCTTAAAAAGCATAAAAGCTTGATCCGAAGTCCGTTTTTGGCGTGTGGATGCTCATTTTCACACTCAGAGTGTCCTCTTCACCCTCGAATCTGTTATCACAAATCTTGAAGTTTCCCCATGGATTGATCCTATTCAAGACAACAGAGGGGACAGGCAACCACAGTCGTGACCTACGAATATCCCAAGCCCCAGATGATGGATGATTGTCACGCCGGTTGAGATGTCCTTTGTTTTATGCCATTGAATCCCAAGTGACAAAGGGGGAGACCCGGACCTATCCTAAAAGGAAATACCTAAAGCTAATCACCAAATCAAACCCAAACAGAGAATACGTAAGGTGAAAGCTTGAAACCCTAGATTTAAGAAGTAAGCCACGATTTAAGGAATGCTTGAGTAGAGTTGGTTACGGTTGTTGGAAGTGTTACTCAATCCAAATGAAACAGTGACTTATGGAATTAAAAATCAGATCTAGGATTAGAAGTGTTTATTCGATTGATCCAACCTGGAACCCTGGGGGATTTAGATTAAAAAATGGAAATTTCCAAGGTGAGGTTGAATCAGAGAATTAGGGCTTACAACACACTTGCTCGAATGAAAGATTTAACAGTGTGAATAAATCAAAGCATAAACCAAAAACAAAGAACACACCAGGAAAAAGGTTGACAAGTCCAGATGGGCGCTTTCTCTCATGGATTAGTGTTGCTTTAAGGTGGGAAAATGGAGTCCAATGCTGACGCCTAGGAGGGAGAGGAGGTTTTTGTTGAGAACCAACAAAACCCAAATCGCCAATTTTGAAAATTCCCAGTGCAAAATGTTTTGATAATTTTTCCTACTTTCTACAAGTGATTTCTTAAGTGATGTGGGTGATGTACAATGCATGAAAATTGGAGCATAGAGAAAGAAGCTGAGAGACTTACCTGAAACCCATAGATATCTTCATGGATGATGAAGAATGCTTCCTCGTAGATCAAGTGAGATATCCGGGCAAGATCTTGGTGAAATTATGCTTTGCTTAGTGACCCTAGTGCCCCCTTCTACCTGCCACACCAAGGAAATCAATTAGCAATGACAAATAAACCAAGATTTGCAAATAAAGAAGATACAGGAATGAAAAATCATAAAGAATTAACCACTCCATGATAAACCAAACCGAAGTACAGCAACAGAGTGAGACCCACCACCAATGCGCCTCCTTCACCTGCAAATCAAACTGGGTACCGGAAGATACCAGAACTATGCCGAAATAACTCAATGCAGGAGATAAGCAATATCAATCATCATCTCATTCATCTATCTACAGAGACACAAGTGTTGAATCCCAGAATAATCTCTTTATTAGAAGTTCCAATGTCAGAGCTCATGCTTTACAATGGGGGGGGGGTCTCTGGAGACATAGAAGAATGGTACAAGTGACTACCCATACCCCCTGGAACACTATGGTGCTCTAGAAGAACCAAAATCACTGCAATGATAATATAATCTAGCCAATAATAAAGTCACTGATCATGCAATCTGAGACCAAACTCTGAAAACTGGAACCGCAGTATTGGTCCTGGGCATGTATGTAGTAAATATAAGCACTGTTGTTTTTTGAGCCACTGCATTGGGAACCGTGTTTGACTTTGTCAACTGGGTTAACCAGATTAAAGTACCCAAACTGTAGGTTAGATACTGAACTAAGATGATCCTACATGCATCCAGGGTAAGAACTGCTACAAGATGTATATTAAAACTCAACTTTAATCATGTTATTCAGAATCATGGTGACAATAATAATAGTAATAGTAACAACCAGTAAGATATACCTGTGTCTTTGAAGAATCATTGAACCTTCTGGAAGTCTCTTGTATATGCCATACTTACAAAACTTAAACCATTTGCTAGTGTTAGGTGAGGATGAAAAACAAGGCTAAGTAATGGGCGATGACCTCTTGTTGGTTTTGACAATGTGATCTCTCTGAATGATAACAAATACACAACCAAAATGGCATATGCATGACAGATAGCAATAGGGGATGGTGGTGTCTCACAAATGGATAAAATACTTGGGCTTTTTTCCTTCACACTCTAGCAAGTTTTCCTTTTCATTACTTTCTACAAGTGATTTTTTAAGTGATGTGGGTGATGTACAATGCATGAAAATTGGAGCATAGAGAAATAAGCTAAGAGACTTACCTGAAACCCATAAATATCTTCATGGATGATGAAGAATGCTTCCTCGTAGATCAAGTGAGAGATCCGAGCAAGATCTTGGTGAAATTATGCTTTGCTTAGTGACCCTAATGACCCCTTCTACCTGCCACACCAAGGAAATCAATTAGAAATGACAAATAAACCGAGATTTGCAAATAAAGAAGATACATGAATGAAAAATCATAAAGAAGTAACCACTCCCTAATAAACGAAACCGAAGTACAGCAACAGAGTGAGACCCCCCACCAATGTGCCTCCTTCACCTGCAAATCAAATTGGGTACCGGAAGATACCAGAACTATGCTGAAATAACTCAATGCAAGAGATAAGCAATATCAATCATCATCTCATTCATTTATCTACAGAGACACAAGTGTTGAATCCCAAAATAATCTCTTTATTAGAAGTTCCAATGCCAGAGTTCATGCTTTACAATGGGGGG
>LPNX010145258.1:67234-114964 GCA_001517045.1 Pseudotsuga menziesii
ATGCTTTACAATGGGGGGGGGGGGTCTCGTCTTTATATAGCTTTTGAGAGACGCAAACCCTAACTTACTTTTACATCCGACTGTTGAGATTATAACATCATCAACGATGGAGATCAACTTTACATGGATCAATTCGACTAAACCAAGGGGGGCGCACTTTTTGACCAATGACACCTTGTCTAAGTCAAAACATAAGATAACATAAGATATAATCATGATAATACATCAAAGGGGATCACTAGGGGCTTAATTCACCCTAGGCCCCATTACAACCTCAAATCATAAAATATAACAATGTGATACATCAAGTAGCCAAGATAAGGGGCGCCCCTTGGGGGACGTCCTCACCGACTAAGCCAAAATAAATGATCCTAGACCAAATGCTGACTGAAACTGATAAAGAAGTGTCCGGAGAGCCATAATACATCAAACAGATAAATTGCCTGCCATTTCCTTAACTTCCCTAGCCAAATCGATTTTTCCAAGAATTTCCTACTTCATTTTTTGATGGTACAACCTCTGAAAATCATAAAATTCATCATATCTTCCTTCAAGCTAAGAACTGGGGGAAATTGACTGCACCGGAGTATCTATAGACATAGAAGAATGGTACAAGTGACTACCCATACCCCCTGGAACACTATGGTGCTCTAGAAGAATCAAAATCACTGCAATGATAATATAATCTGGCCAATAATAAAGTCACTGATCATGCAATCTGAGACCAAACTCTGAAAACTGGAACCGCGGTATTGGTCCTGGGCATGTATGGAGTAAATATAAGCACTGTTGTTTTTTGAGCCACTGCATTGGGAACTGTGTTTGACTTTGTCAACTGGGTTACCAGATTAAAGTACCCAAATTGTAGGTTAGATACTGAACTAAGATGATCCTACATGCATCCAGGGTAAGAACTGCTACAAGATGTATATTAAAACTCAACTTTAATCATGTTATTCAGAATCATGGTGACAATAATAATAGTAATAGTAACAACCAGTAAGATATGCCTGTGTCTTTGAAGAATCATTGAACCTTCTGGAAGTCTCTTGTGTATGCCATACTTACAAAACTTAAACCATTTGCTAGTGTTAGGTGAGGATGAAAAACAAGGCTAAGTAATGGGCGATGACCTCTTGTTGGTTTTGACAATGTGATCTCTCTGAATGATAACAAATACACAACCAAAATGGCATATGCGTGACAGATAGCAATAGGGGATGGTGGTGTCTCACAAATGGATAAAATACTTGGACTTTTTTCCTTCACACTCTAGCAAGTTTTCCTTTTCATTACTCTCTACAAGTGATTTTTTAGGTGATGTGGGTGATGTACAATGCATGAAAATTGGAGCATAGAGAAATAAGCTGAGAGACTTACCTGAAACCCATAAGATATCTTCATGGATGATGAAGAATGCTTCCTCGTAGATCAAGTGAGAGATCCGAGCAAGATCTTGGTGAAATTATGCTTTGCTTAGTGACCCTAATGACCCCTTCTACCTGCCACACCAAGGAAATCAATTAGCAATGACAAATAAACCGAGATTTGCAAATAAAGAAGATACATGAATGAAAAATCATAAAGAAGTAACCACTCCCTAATAAACGAAACCAAAGTACAGCAACAGAGTGAGACCCCCCACCAATGTGCCTCCTTCACCTGCAAATCAAATTGGGTACCGAAAGATACCAGAACTATGCCGAAATAACTCAATGCAGGAGATAAGCAATATCAATCATCATCTCATTCATTTATCTACAGAGACACAAGTGTTGAATCCCAGAATAATCTCTTTATTAGAAGTTCCAATGCCAGAGCTCATGCTTTACAATGGAGGGGGGTCTCATCTTTATATAGCTTTTGAGAGACGCAAACCCTAACTTACTTTTACATCCGACGGTTGAAATTATAACATCATCAATGGTGGAGATCAACTTTACATGGATCAATTCGACTAAACCAAGGGGGGCGCACTTTTTGCCCAATGACACATTGTCTAAGTCAAAACATAAGATAACATAAGATATAATCATGATAATACATCAAAGGGGATCACTAGGGGCTTAATTCACCCTAGGCCCCATTACAACCTCAAATCATAAAATATAACAATGTGATACATCAAGTAGCCAAGATAAGGGGCGCCCCTTGGGGGACGTCCTCACCGGCTAAGCCAAAATAAATAATCCTAGACCAAATGCTGACTGAAACTGATAAAGAAGTGTCCGGAGAGCCATAATACATCAAACATATAAATTTCCTGCCATTTCCTTAACTTCCCTAGCCAAATCGATTTTCCCAGGAATTTCCTACTTCATTTTTTGATGGTACAACCTCTGAAAATCATAAAATTCATCATATCTTCCTTCAGGCTAAGAACTGGGGGAAATTGACTGCACCGGAGTATCTATAGACATAGAAGAATGGTACAAGTGACTACCCATACCGCCTGGAACACTATGGTGCTCTAGAAGAACCAAAATCACTGCAATGATAATATAATCTAGCCAATAATAAAGTCACTGATCACGCAATCTGAGACCAAACTCTGAAAACTGGAACCGCAGTATTGGTCCTGGGCATGTATGGAGTAAATATAAGCACTGTTGTTTTTTGAGCCACTGCATTGGGAACCGTGTTTGACTTTGTCAACTGGGTTAACTAGATTAAAGTACCCAAACTGTAGGTTAGATACTGAACTAAGATGATCCTACATGCATCCAGGGTAAGAACTGCTACAAGATGTATATTAAAACTCAACTTTAATCATGTTATTCAAAATCATGGTGACAATAATAACAGTAATAGTAACAACCAGTAAGATATACTTGTGTCTT
Organism: Pseudotsuga menziesii; assembly: GCA_001517045.1. NCBI lineage: Eukaryota > Viridiplantae > Streptophyta > Pinopsida > Pinales > Pinaceae > Pseudotsuga > Pseudotsuga menziesii. The sequence continues at coordinate 70,075 of LPNX010145258.1, forward strand.
TGAAGAATCATTGAACCTTCTGGAAGTCTCTTGTGTATGCCATACTTACAAAACTTAAACCATTTGCTAGTGTTAGGTGAGGATGAAAAACAAGGCTAAGTAATGGGCGATGACCTCTTGTTGGTTTTGACAATGTGATCTCTCTGAATGATAACAAATACACAACCAAAATGGCATGTGCATGACAGATAGCAATAGGGGATGGTGGTGTCTCACAAATGGATAAAATACTTGGGCTTTTTTCCTTCACACTCTAGCAAGTTTTCCTTTTCATTACTTTCTACAAGTGATTTTTTAAGTGATGTGGGTGATGTACAATGCATGAAAATTGGAGCATAGAGAAATAAGCTGAGAGACTTACCTGAAACCCATAGATATCTTCATGGATGATGAAGAATGCTTCCTCGTAGATCAAGTGAGAGATCTGGGCAAGATCTTGGTGAAATTATGCTTTGCTTAGTGACCCTAGTGCCCCCTTCTACCTGCCACACCAAGGAAATCAATTAGCAATGACAAATAAACCGAGATTTGCAAATAAAGAAGATACAAGAATGAAAAATCATAAAGAAGTAACCACTCCCTGATAAACCAAACCGAAGTACAGCAACAAAGTGAGACCCCACACCAATGTGCCTCCTTCACCTGCAAATCAAACTGGGTACCGGAAGATACCAGAACTATGCCGAAATAACTCAATGCAGGAGATAAGCAATATCAATCATCATCTCATTCATTTATCTACAGAGACACAAGTGTTGAATCCCAGAATAATCTCTTTATTAGAAGTTCCAATGCCAGAGCTCATGCTTTACAATGGAGGGGGGTCTCATCTTTATATAGCTTTTGAGAGACGCAAACCCTAACTTACTTTTACATCCGACGGTTGAAATTATAACATCATCAATGGTGGAGATCAACTTTACATGGATCAATTCGACTAAACCAAGGGGGGCGCACTTTTTGCCCAATGACACATTGTCTAAGTCAAAACATAAGATAACATAAGATATAATCATGATAATACATCAAAGGGGATCACTAGGGGCTTAATTCACCCTAGGCCCCATTACAACCTCAAATCATAAAATATAACAATGTGATACATCAAGTAGCCAAGATAAGGGGCGCCCCTTGGGGGACGTCCTCACCGGCTAAGCCAAAATAAATAATCCTGGACCAAATGCTGACTGAAACTGATAAAGAAGTGTCCGGAGAGCCATAATACATCAAACAGATAAATTTCCTGCCATTTCCTTAACTTCCCTAGCCAAATTGATTTTCCCAGGAATTTCCTACTTCATTTTTTGATGGTACAACCTCTGAAAATCATAAAATTCATCATATCTTCCTTCAGGCTAAGAACTGGGGGAAATTGACTGCACTGGAGTATCTAGAGACATAGAAGAATGGTACAAGTGACTACCCATACCCCTTGGAACACTATGGTGCTCTAGAAGAACCAAAATCACTGCAATGATAATATAATCTGGCCAATAATAAAGTCACTGATCATGCAATCTGAGACCAAACTCTGAAAACTGGAACCGCAGTATTGGTCCTGGGCATGTATGGAGTAAATATAAGCACGGTTGTTTTTTGAGCCACTGCATTGGGAACTGTGTTTGACTTTGTCAACTGGGTTAACCAGATTAAAGTACCCAAACTGTAGGTTAGATACTGAACTAAGATGATCCTACATGCATCCAGGGTAAGAACTGCTACAAGATGTATATTAAAACTCAACTTTAATCATGTTATTCAAAATCATGGTGACAATAATAATAGTAATAGTAACAACCAGTAAGATATACCTGTGTCTTTGAAGAATCATTGAACCTTCTGGAAGTCTCTTGTGTATGCCATACTTACAAAACTTAAACCATTTGCTAGTGTTAGGTGAGGATGAAAAACAAGGCTAAGTAATGGGCGATGACCTCTTGTTGGTTTTGACAATGTGATCTCTCTGAATGATAACAAATACACAACCAAAATGGCATATGCATGACAAATAGCAATAGGGGATGGTGGTGTCTCACAAATGGATAAAATACTTGGGCTTCTTTCCTTCACACTCTAGCAAGTTTTCGTTTTCATTACTTTGGAACAATGGTCAACCTTCAAAGGTAGGTGCCCTAGAAAGCCATCTGAACTCCGGTAAATGATAAAGACACAACCTTTGCAAGTTAGTCTCACCCTGTTGCCCTGTAGGGGCAAATGAGTCGAACACTATACAGGGAATGAGTGCTCATCCTTTGACCATTGACCTTTTTCAATAACTTTCAATTTCTCATACGATAGTAGCCAGCCTACAAAGGCAAGTGCTTTGGAAAGCCTTCTAGGCACCAGTAAATTACTAACGCCTAGCCCCACTGCCAGCGAGCATCCATAGTCCCAACGGGTTTGCCTCACACTATTGGCCCTGTGGAGGGAAAATGAGCCTAACATTATACAAGGAATGAGTGCTCATCCTTTGACCACTGACTACTTTTTTAACATTCATACTTTGCATCATTTAGATATAAGGTTTATGCGTTCTGATGCTTTAGTGTCTAAAGACACTGTTGGGTGGAGCAAATGTTTTGAGGACTAGAGGAAGACTGCATGGTGAACTTAGCCACACTGGCCAAGCCACATACTTCATAGCCAGAGACACATAACAACATGGAGTCTATCGTGCACAGGGGTCAAGATGGGGAAAAGATCTTCAATCTCACAAGTCTCAATCAACCAGGGTCATGGGAGAAAAATCAACAAAAGATGAACTAGATGGACGAGGACAAATGATACATGGAACCAGCATAGCACTAAGGTTTAAAATTTGTGTAAAACGTGGCTTAAACAATAGTATTCAACATTAGATTCTTCGATCGTTCACAGCACAGGTTTAAGGATTAATATATATGTAATTAAAGTATAGGTCACCATGATCATCCTAACATGACAAGCCTAGGTGTTTAACATACATCAAAGAGCAAAAACCCACCAAGGAGCCATATACATGATCTCAACATATACCTGTCTCGATCTTATATGCCCCTTTGTAACTGTGTACCACATCTGATCTGCTACTATGCTCAAATGAACTAGGTCACCACTGAAATCCTCTCAATGGACAAGGAAATCTCAGTCCTGGCAAGGAAATATTGCTAAACAAGGCTCTGAAATGGCTAAGGCTATAATGATCCATGCTAAAACCCCATCCAAATGAATAGCTTAGAAAAATAAAGAGATCAATATGTATGTTGCATCATGGCATCCCAGTTGCAATATATAAGTGATTTTGCGGGGTGTTGTCTGCCGATTGCACACCAGCAACAGAAACTTTCCGAAAGCTGTCTCCTCACTTAGGAAAGTGGGAGAGGTGTGACCTTGGGGACAAGCACAGAGCTAGGTACTGTCACCTACTCCTAGCTCCTCCGTTTAGGCTAACTCCTAACGAAGCCAAGGGGGGTAGTCCCTAACAAAGAGTTTTCTAAGGCTCAATGTGCTTAAAGTATTTTAATTGGTTACGAATGCAGATGGGTGTTATTTAGGAGTTATAATGATTAGAAGTGTTTATTTATTATGAGTATGACACATAATCAAAGTAATCCATGTTGCTAACAAGAGATTAAAAAGATGAGTAATGATTCTAGACTTAGCTAATTATGCATTCACAGATAGAGATTATAACAAACCACAGACAATTGATCAAAATAAAATAATTATGCAGATTAAAAAGGACCAGTGCCTTATGGAGTCAATAATACTGAAATGCGCAAAGAAAATAATAAGTCTAGAAATCAAACTAGTGAATATTAGGTTGTGCGAGTGCTCTTGGTAGGTTTTAAGAATTTTATGTGCTCTTGATTAGGGTGTCAACGAAGGTTTGTCAAAAGCCAAGAGAATATTCCAAGTTCACTCCGTTGAAGACATGTCGGGCCCGCCCAGTATCCCAGGCTGGTATCGCAAAGATTGACCAGCTAGCTGAGAAGCTTAGACAGCGGGGTTCCGACGCCTCTACTAGGAAGTACTTTAGAAAATTCCCTACAACGCTGGTGCGTTGGTTACGGGGTTTTAAATTTTATTAAGTTAATCTTGCAAGATTAAAGATCCAGTGTCTGGGTACTCCGATTTGAGATCGGTCAGAGCATACTCCAGCAAGGAGAGAATGAAGTTAATTAATTAAGGGGTGTGTGTTGCAAGTTTTATTAAATCAATTAATTAGGACTCTCCGACAGAGAGCGCTCTTGACCCCATCTTATGACAATGGTTCAAGAGATTTAGCTAATCTAAGATGTCTAATGCAGGGGTATGCAGTTCTATGAATGCTCTCCGATAGAGAGTACTCTTGACTTGTGTTACTGCAAGTTCAAGAGTCCTACTTAATTCGTTAAACTTGAAAGAGAAATAAAACATAAAAATCTAACTACCCAATAGTCTCTTTCAGGCTTTTTAGGGCCCTAATCGGGAAAGCAAGGGGGTAAGTATACAATAAGAAATTATGCAATGTTTAATTAAACAATCAAATCAATATTTTTCTTCATTTTCAAACATAAACTAACTTAATTATGATTATGCAATTATCCTATCCTACTCTACCATTAGCAATTTATTAAAGAAAAATGAAAAAAGCATGATAATGGGACGATACAGGCTTCCCCCAAATGGGGGAAGAAGGGTGTGGGAGACGTAATCCCACTCGTTTTTTTATTAAATTTTTACAATTTTGATGACTTTGCTTTTGCCTTTTCCTGAAAGAACAGGGAGAGAAAGGGATGAAGAGAAGAGGGAAAATTTGTCTTTTTGGCTTCTTGCTTGCTCCCTTGCTTGCTTTTAGTCTTTGGGAAGAAAGAGGGCTGCAAACTAAGTGAAGACAAAGGAAAAGAGGGTAGCGAAGAGGAAGGAGGAAAGGCAAACCAAACAAGGCAATGGAAGGGAAGCCAAAGGATAGAAAGAGGTAAACTAGGGCTTCCTAAGTAACCGGTAACCAAAATAACTTTATCTTGTGGATGGAACACAAGAGAGAGAGAGAGTTACTCCCAGCTTTCTTTTTGTAGCAAAAGATGACGAACCCTATAGGTCCTGCAATTACAAAGTGTTAAACTCAAAATGGTTGTTTTGAAGCATAGGATAGAAGCAGCTAAGCTCACACCCTTCTACAATCTGTGAAGCCTGAATCATACCAAAACTCAATACAAGAAGTGAGATAAAATTATATGCTAGTATGCTAGGAAAATCAAATCAAGATCAACATTTTGTATTACTGACTACTCATGTCCATCTAGATATCAATCTACTTTGCATAAATAACCAAATTGAGACAGCAAATGGCTATTCTATTGTGCCAACAATGGCCTTCTTGAGCTAGCAAAATGTTTAATCACATACAAGTATTAAAAGAGAGGAGTTAGAGACAATATCACCTCAACCATGAGGAAATCACCACAATCAAAAGCCCATGGACCTCCAAAGTCGAATATCTTTATTAACAATTCCAAAGCAAATGCTTGATACAATTTTCTCAGAGTAACTTTAACCCAAAAGTTCCATCCCAATAGAGCTAAAGAAGCCTCTATTTATACAATGAAAGAAGAACCCAAAACCCTAAAACCAGAAAACCAGACCTAATCGGATCGGCACATAACTGAGAGCTCCAGACCGCAACTAAAGAGTTAAGAGTGAAGAGAGGCCTCCACCTAGGCAAGGCGCCCCCACTCCAACTCTAATCACTGAAAACAAGCCATAGATCACCCCACACGTGTGATGACGGCTTCATGAGGAAGAGGGGCGTGAGGATGAAGAGAGGGGCATGAACAAGTTGAAGAGGACGTGAGCTAGGTAAGGAGGGGCTGCTGCTAGGTCTGGAGGAGCCACTGCCAATAGATCATTATGTAAACATCAGTCCCTGCCTCGATCAAATCATCAAACCAATGAGTGCTCTCCATCTCATCCAATTCAGGAGTTTAGCTAGAGATGACAAGACCGTTAACTGAATATATCTTTAATCCTCACTGAATGCTGAGTTATGATAACTCCAATCATCATAAATGCCCATTGACATGTCACTTTGCATTTCATTTCACTAAATTTGGATTAATTTAGAGAGTTTTGGATTTTCTCCAAAATAATCATTTTTTAATAAATAATCAATTTTTTCCCCAAAAATTACTTTTTTGAGAAAATGCGCGTTGTATGTCCGATTGATGATCTGAAAGTTGGATCCGACTAGCTGGCCGATCAAGAATGATTTTTGGCTCAAGGTTAGAGCCTTCAATCATTGAATTCGGGGTCCGGATGACTAACTTGTTACAAACGGGATTTTTCCATTTAATTTAAGGAAAAATTAATTAAAAAACTTACGGAAATAATTAAAAAATTAAAAGATTAAAAAATAATTTTTTAACGCGTCTAGTAAAAATTTTTGATGGTCCTATTGACTTAGGACATGACCATGCTCTACTCTAATAATGCCTAGTAGCTTTATATACACTTAGTTGGGCTCTAATAACCCCCCAAGGCCCAGAATTCAAAATCGGGCACTCCAGCTTTGGAGGAAGCGAGAGAAAACCTCGTCAATTATACTCGGCTATAGGCAAAGCATAATTGTCAAGGACAAAAAACTCCCTGGAATACCTTAGTTGAAATTCTACGTCTCAGGAGACCGAACCACTCAAAACACCCTACTAGCACATTTTATTACAAACCCCGTGGGGCCATGGTCAAAATTATTCAAATGAAAAACTGGCTAGACACAAAGACGAATCAACTAGTACACTGGAATCAAACATTGGACATGTTTGTCAACCGGCGGCTCCTCAGGGAACCCAACTATGGTACAAAAAAGTTGGTAACATGGGGAATTTTTTTTTTTTGGGAATTAAAAAAAAACCTAGAGGGGCCTAGTACATGTTCATAATGACTCAAAACCATGTCTAGCATGCTTATATACATCGACACGTGAACTTTAATAGCCTCACAGGGTTGAACCACCTAGACAACCATTCCAGTGTTAGAAGAGCAGTGAAAAACTCGAAAATTATACATCGCTTATTCAACATTGCATAATTGACAAGGGAAAAAACACCTTGGAATGATTGGATTGACGTCTAAGTCCTAGGAAGCCAAGTCCTTTACAAAAAGTTTGTCATCCTAGCACATTTATTACAAAATCTCCGCAGGGTATGAACATGCATTTATTAAAAAAAGAGGCCCAAAAATGACCCTGATGAAACGTGGAACTTTCCGAGCATTGACAATGAACAACTAGCTTGTTCATGACTTCGACAGCTCATTGGAAATCCACCAAGTGCAAAATTAGTGGATAACACTTTTCCATTTTTGTTTTTCACATGCATGTGAAGATCCATAGCTTAATAACTTATATCTTCAGATATTTCACATGCATATAGATCTAATAGCTTTAAAGTTCAAATTCTTAGCTAGATCTAGTTTACTTCTTGTTTCTAAGTGCACACATGTGAAAGTTTATCGTTTAGAACTCAAAGGCATGCTTACTTTATAAATGGGCAGCATTAATTTGATATATTTGAGCATTTTAGCTCGCTGCCCATTGTCCAAACAGTCCTTCAAAACATCACTTACATCTATTTAGAATCATAGATTCTAACCCTCTTTTATTAGTTTTTTTGTCTAACCCTTTTTTTTGACAGGTTAACCCCCTTTCTAGGAGAGATCTAAGGGACTCATTTAAAGCATTTTGCTAGTTGTTTTTATATCTTTAACTTGCAGTTTTATGACAGCAAGCAAACAGTTCAAAAGGCAGTCTGGACCGGCCACCATTCAACCCCCAGGGTGCCTACCAAACAAGGAACTTACCTCGACATCCTCTCACATTCATTTCTCCTTTAATTGTAAGCCTGACTGTTGGCCATAAGGACCAACAGTAGGCATTTTAAGAGCCGCATAAATCCATTGTAACCCATCAAGTAGGGTGGTGGTGTCATATTCCCCCTACCCCCTCTCTACGTCATATTTGTGTGTCTTTTAATTTTGCTTTTTTGTTTCCTAGCATAGTTTATATTTATTTTTTTAGAATTTTGCTTTGAGTAGTAATTACGTCACAATAAATTCCAGTTGGAAAAGTAATCCTGTTGCATGCTTTTATATTTCACATATTATTCAAGCATGTTGCAATAAATCTATATAATCCAACCAAATCATGCTTCAAAAAACACTCTAACACTAATCAAAACTCAAAACTAATCCTCCCTAAAGACTTACCCTATCTTCTATAAACATCCGTAATTATTATTTGTGGGCAAATTCTACAATTGAGGGACTCTACTAGGTAGTGACCATGGGGAGCCGTCAGAGTACACTCTTGATTGGTGTCAGTGTTGGATATTCCCCGCGACTTCGATCTAGTCCCCTCTTCGTGTGGTACCAAACTTGACATCATTCCCGGACTCCTTTCCACGTACCTCACGTATATCGAAAACTCTTCTCTCCCCCTAATAATATACAAGTCATTTTCATAATTTCACTTCACTTCCACTTTTTAGTAATTAGATAACATTTCTTTTATGTTTGTTAAGTAATCTATTAGTGTAGCTTGCAGGCATTCCCTGTTCCATATGTGTATTATTTGTTGAGCTAAAGCACTGGTCTCTATTTTCATTCATGTTGAAGCTTTGAATTACTTGCCAAGTTATATTGTTAGATTGTTTTCCTGGTTTATTTTATTAACTCCTAAGTTGCCTTTTCTAAGGCAACCATCTTAGATTTTTATACGGTCTACCTCCCTTGACTTTTGTTTAGGAGTTAGCTTAAACAAAAGGAGTCGAGTGTTGTGGTGACAGTGGCACCCAGCTCGTCGACTTGCCCCCAAGGCCGCTCTCAGTGAGTTGAGATTTTTCTCACGTTCATGTGCAGATCTCGGCAGCAACATACTCAATTGGACATCTTTTTAGTCCCATTAACCTAATCATATGGTCACTTGTTCGACATTAATAAAATTATTTTATGTTATATTGTCATATCAATTGTCTATAAGAATCAGGGCCTCCAATCATGCACTTGAAGGGGAATAAAATTCCAAATGGACTCTGTCCTTTGGAAGGGTTATTTGATCAATATGATAAGACCTAAAACCATCAAAAAGGAAGCAAACCTCTGGATAGTAGCATAAAGAATAACACTGGGTCTGAATTACATCCAAAGGTTATCCGGATTGGGAAGCATTGCAATAGTGAGTAAAGAGGAGAGATAGAAGCTTTAATCAACGAGTGTAAAGAAATATTTGCATGGAGTTATGAAGATCTCAAGGCTTATAAAGGAGACTTCATCAAGCATACAATCCCTTTCAAGGATGGCCCAAAACACTTCTGACATAAGAAAAGGCATATCAATCTGAAGCTTGCAGCAGTCATTCAAGAGCAATTACAAAAGATGCTTGAAGCAGGAATCATAGCTCCTACCCAATATTCATCTTGGGTCGCAAATGTGATCTAGTTAAATCTTGACAACAAATGATCATAAGCGACGTGCAAACTCCCATGCAACATTAGCTCCCGGGTCAGTGAAACCCCACACTTCTTCTAAACTTATAGTTTGCAAACTAGTTCCCATCACGACCTCAAGGAGGCTTCTTCATGGCACAGATCAGTTACTTGCCCCTCCTCAACCTCAAGTGTTGAGAGCTCCATCACCAAATACTCCTGATGGCCTAAAGTGTTGAGAACTCCATTACCAGATTCTATCTGGTAGCCTCGAGTCATTAGAAAAATTGCAGCAAATAGTTGCCTTTCACCCACTTCCACCCATGATCAGACATCTCTGCTCTCTCAGTCCAGCTTTCTCTTTGAAAGAGACTATCAGAGAATGTATAGGCCCCACCTCAGTGATTGATGACCCTGCTAGGGCATCTTCTTCTTTCTCTCCTCTTTTTGCTTCCAATAGTGACGTACCTGAATGTCTACGTCTACATTTTAAGTGTGACATGGATTTTGTATCTGTATTACTTTTTATTACTGTGGACTGGTGCCTTCGCTTATATTTTTCTGTTGTTTTTGGATTAGTGACTATGTGTTTGCAGTGGTTGTACCTCTGAAGTCTTATCATAGTGGCCTCTGAAGTCTTATCATAGTGGCCATCTTTTGGACATTAATAAAAATATTTTATCTTCTTTGGTTAGGCAATGTCATCTATATAACCCACATACAGCAGATGGCAATGGGCATGTTTCTACCATCCAATTATTTTATGGGAAACTAACGTCTGCCATAAAATACGTGAATTCTTAAAGTTTAAAACATTTTACAAAGTCCTTGCCAAATATTTATAATTTTACCCAAAAAAAAATGCCGAAATTTCTGTACTGACTAGAAATTATACTACATTATGATTCGTTGATATCCCATCATAATTGAATTGCATTAAGCATAAAATATGACAAAAAGCTAAAATTTAATATACCTGAAGCTTCATCCAGGCGAAGAATTCAGCGGCAGGCCTCCAGCCTCGCTGCTCCTTCAAAACAACGCACATATCTCTAAACGAGAGTCCATCGTTAAAACCCTTGAGGACTTGGCGTATATTGTAAGACCCTGGGGGCTTGGAGTCCAATTTGCGCACAGTTCTGATAGCCGCTACCACGTGCCTCTGGTACTTGTGACCATGACGATAGTCTGTTAAAAACTGGGGCATTTGATAGGGCGTGCGTTTGTTCCAATTCCAGTTGGGACTTCTGGTATCATTGCCCGGGTTTTTCCGCAGTCGTGCATTTTTGCCTGAAAGATCTTTCCTCCGTCTCCATTTCTCGTTCTTGCTGTTATTTGGTGTCCATTCCTGTTGTGGCAAATCACACCTCAATTTACGCTTCTTCTTCTCCGCCTTCTTATCATATGTAGCTAGTTTTAATTGAGAATTGAGGGATGATGAGGGATTTTCAAGCACAGATAATGAAAAGAAGCTGCTCTTGAAGCTTATTGCCACTGGCATTGTCATACTCGTAATATTTTGTTTTGCATCTCTGGCTATTTTTATGTTTCTGCTGCTTCATTTGGTCTGATTACTAACACAACACCATCGACTGAACCACTCCTCGAAGCACAATATGGAGGCAGTCCAGAGTCCCCCGGGTTGTAAGAATTGAAATACTCTTCAGGCTTTGTGGAATTGAAAGATGGAAGATATATAGTATCGAAAATTTAAGATGGATAAATAATGGTTCCTGAAAATTCCATAATCTATACAATTCTGTACAGATCAAATACGGCAGGTGCAATAGGATATTCAGGTTTTAATTTCCATCCTATATAATAAACATTAAAATGAGATTTCCAATTATTATACGGCATTCTATCCTATTTTTAAATGAGTTTCCCAAATAATTATATAACATTAAAAGAACAATCTACAAAGCATATTTTCATTTTTTAAATGAGCTTTTCTAAAACATTAAGAAATATAAAATTTGAAAGTGCGCATATATATATATATATATATATATATATATATATATATATAATTGAAAGTTTTTATGTATAAATTCACATCATTAAACATCTTACCACTATTTGACACTGAGNTTTTGCCACTATTTCACAGTGAGCCTCGTACCTCTACCTTTTGTCAAATGACAAAAATCTTCAAGCAACTAGGTGTGATCTTGTGGGTAAGCTCGAGCTAAGTGTTGTCACTCGATATTTAGATCATTCATTTAGACCAGTTCATAGCAAAGCCAAGAAGGTTGGTCCCTATGAAAATAGTCTATGGTCGTTTAATTTATGAAAAGAAAAACAACTATTCTAGGAGTTCAAATGAAATGAATGAAAATATTGCCCACCAATAACTGCAAATAGATTACTTTAGTAACTTAGAAAATGTACAAACCATTCAAGACACTTGCAAAAGTTATTTACGCATAAAAATAAAGTAGACCGGTGCCAATGAAAAAAATGCTAGTGTAGTCTTTGTGAAAGTATTGCAGTGTTTCACTTGGTAAATTTTAAATTATTAAATGAGTGACTTAAAGAGTGGGTCAATTATTGGTTTGGCCCAATAAGGCAAGCTCTCTTGAAATGAGCGTTGAAGTGACTTTACCAAGTGTCCAAAGGGGTGAGGCATGACCTGCTTGGAGTAGCCCCCTGACTCTATGGTAATCACCCTTTGCGACCTCCCGAAATCTCAAGAGTAAGCTTATATGGACTTTCCTATTATTCTAATCGCTCGTATCCCTTTTAGGTACAACCAATTGATGAGACAACAGTGCAGAACATACAGGGAAGGATCCTTGTTAATTTTAAGAATTTTGGAACACATTTTTGTGTTTATTAAGACCCCAAGAGACTCTTCCAGGGTTGTAAACCTTGCTCAAGAATGCAAGGGGATTAATTTGCCAAAAAATAGAAAAATGCAGAAATGAAATATTTTTTAATTAATCTACTATGAATTTCTTTCCCCTTTCAGGTAACTCAAGAATGTGTGGTGTTAGTATTTGTTTTCCTTGAAGCAGTAAAGTAAAACTAAAAAACATAGGAAAATAAAAACTAAACTAAAGCAAAAAAAATCAAACCATGAAAACGGATACGTCGACACACATCCCTCAAGGGGATGGGGAGTGGGCCCTTAGGAGCCTACTTGAAACTTTATTAAACGTTTTACAACTTTTTTGAGAAGTGCACTTTGGTCCTTATAAATTGGATCCAAAGGGTTACAAAGTACCAAAAAAATGATTTTGTGAGGAGGGGAGCTCCATTGGGCTTCTAATGGCTTAATTTCTTGAAATTTTGCTAGAGTTTCCTCATCCTTTTTCGCTAAACCTACAAAAACAATGATGAAAATGAATGTGAAAGACACTAAAAAAAAACACTTTAAGAGTGACTTGGGAAAGTCTACAAAAAAATTCTAAACAAATCTAAGTAAAACTAGTTGAAAATGACTAAGTAAAGCAAGCTATGAAGCTTTCCTTCCTTCTTAGGATCTTGGTTTGCCTCTTTAAGGGAATGACAAGCAAATCTCGAGCACAAAATGCAAAATGAATGAATTGAAAACTCTTTAATCTTCTTAACCAAGTACTTTTAAATTTCAACCTTAAACTTCCAAAAAGAAAGCTAGATCTAGTATTTAAATAAGAACTCTTAATTACTCAATAAGATCTAGACTTAGGAATTTAAATCTACTTTAGATGCGTCTTTGAAATGTAGGTCTAAGCAAAGTAATAGTAACCAAAGTAAACTTGAACATTTTGGATCAAGAAATGATGGAACCAGATAGAGCAACAAGTACAAAGGGGATGGTGATGCCTCATTTGGTGAGAACAGAGGGATGGTGCTTCTTCTTTGAAGTTACTAGAGAAGAGGGAGAACCCACTCGCTCATCAAATTCTCCAACTTAGATTTCCTGTAACAAACACTCAATAATCGCAAACAGGATTAAAAGCACATATGAAATGATAAGAAGATAAGTAGCACTATAGATCCATACAAGAAATCATATAATATCTAGTAGTCTAATATATTTCATAATAAGAAGTAACCTAACAAGAATCACTTCTTATTCTTACCGAAATGTAAATTTCCTTATAAAGACAAGTAATCCCAACATTTCCAAATATGAAAGAAACTGATACGGATTACCTCAATGATTTACAACAAAGACAACATCAACCAAACATTCATGGATCCCACACTGAAATTGCCTCCAAATCCTTTTATTAACAATACTCAAAAAAATATTACAATGCATACAAGGAGAGGTTCCACCTTCCGATGCTTTACAATGGAAAATCGCCTTAATTATATAGAAAACCTAGCCCACTGGGGCATCTCCTTCACAAGAGTTAACAAATGGTGAATTTGTTAAGTGTGGGAGTGAAGGTGAGTATCATGAGCAAAACATGGGAATACTTGAGTGATCATTAAGGGAGAGGTGCCACCTCTCATGAGGTAGGCGACCTCTCTCCACTATTCGTTGCCTCTAATTCAAACCAATCGCCAATCATGACGTAGAGTTTGGAGGATGACGAGTCACCCAAACAAAATACATTCTCTAGCTTCCAAAAACTAATCCAAAGTGACGCATTCTCTAAGTGATGAGGTTGCCTTTTAAGTGGGGCAAGTTTTCCATGTCACTCAACATGTCAAACTGGTCTCCTTTGACTTTTGTGACATGTATTTTGCCAATTTGTCGCACTGTTAGCATTAAACTGACATTTTGATGCATCGTTTGCGAAAATGGATTTAAGTGACTTTTTAATCACTTGAAGCATATGAAAAGTCGGTCACTGGGTAAATTGGGCGCTCTGAGTGTGAAAACAAGCATCCCCATGCCAAATTCCGCCTCCAAATCAATTTTTTATGCCCTTTACAAGATTTTTAATTAACCCATTAAAAAATAGCCTAATTTTGTGAGTAATTTTATTTTTTCATAAATAAATAAAAATTTAAAAAAAAAATTGTGTGAGCTATCAAATGTCCATATGAATGAATAAAAATGTCCAGCACGTTCATATACATTGCCACATGAACTTTAATTACCTCCCAATGTATAACCACCAAGACAACTATACCAAATTTGGAGGAGTAGGTGAAAAACTCGAAAATTATACATCGCTTGTTCAACATTGCATAATTAACAAGGGAAAAACACCCTGGAATAATCGAATTGATAACCAAGTCCTAGGAAGCCAAGTTCTTTACAAAAAACCCTGTGCTAGTACATTTTTTTTACAATCTCCCTGTAGGGTATGAACATATGGTAAAAATGTGAAAAAATGGCCTTCGAATGCCCGAATGGACTTCTGAACTTTGAATTTGGACAAATATTTGTTCATCTTTTGTGTCTCATTTAAATTCCAACTAGATGCAACCTAGCCTGTAACACAATGTTTCCTAAATGAGATATGTTGTTGTACTATAGATCATTGTTGAGATATTTTTTCGACAATATCAAATGATTTATGGTATTTGATATTTCTATTCAAAGACAAAGCATCACCCCCTAATGTTGTGGTATCTCTAACTTTCTTCTTTACTTAGCATGTTTTCTTGCATAATGGTATGTTAGCATGAGATATTACTTATGTGCTTTCATAGTGACTAAAATAATTAAACTATTACATTTCTTTACTTTAATCTTAGTGTTTCTCTTATTGTCTAATAAGTGTGTTATTACAATGTTAATATTTACCTTGGTGAAGCAAGTCATGTGATTTCATTCATTCCATAAAATTTTACCTTGCCACTTTCATTTTGTTAAGGCAATTCACCCACCCTGTTCACTTCCCCCTTTGTGAATGATCTCTTATTAGTAACAACACATGGTCTTACTACTATTCTAATGTATGTATGTCTCAAATCAAAGCCAAAAGAGTCTTGTACTCTAAAAAAAAGAAGTTGTCAATTAAATGTAAAGGAAAAGCACCATGGTACATATTCCCCATCGCAAAAGCCACGTTCCCCTATCCTAGGTTGTCTAAGCCAAATCTAAAGCAAAAACGGAATAAGCCAATGAAAGTGCTAAGCAAAAGTGCAAATGGAAAAGGCACCAAAGTCAAAGAAATTATATATCTGTATGCCTTCATATCACGATCCCTTTTTTTTTCTTTATGTGTGTGTGTGTGTACACACAAAAGGGATCGCAGTATGAAAGCATAAGGATGGATGGCCCATGACAACACTTTCTAGGCATATGTGGAAGAAAAATAAAATAATAATCCTAACTCTTGAAAGTTAAGGATAAGACCTGACACTCCTATGTTGCTATAATAGTTATTTCACATAGGCCTCATTCCCCCCTATATACATAATTTACTCTGTATATTGTCACTTGAATTAGGTAAATTAAGCCCTGCATGTTACTTTAGAAGCCTTGTACGTAAAAGGGTTCTAAGGTTACACCAATGTTAGACTCGATCGGTAAAAAAAAATCAATGACTTACTTAAAAAGGTGTATTTGTAATACATTACTTATGTATTATGATCATGTTAAACTAACATCACCTAAGTTTTGATGTTGTGTTAATTATTATTTCATTAGAGAGGTTTATTTACACAAATACTTTGGTATTTTATTATTAACGGCTATTAAGCATGAGACTACAGAGCACTACACTTTGATACATTGATTGCTTTACACATGTGGCCTAGTGATCATTCAAGTTGATTGTTAGACCTTCTATGAGTTCGATCCACCTTGGATTGAGAATTTGCATTGATTATTGAACATATTAATGAGGTTGTTAAGCCATTTTGACCACCTCGGGACCATTCCTAACCTCCTGGAGCATAGTGCACTGGATATTTATTAAGTCATTGGCTTGGTTGACCACTTTGTGAGTTGTTTGGACCACATGTGTGGTAGTTAGAGGACCTCCCATGGTTTTGTGCATTGTTTGATGGTTTTTTCTCATTGATTTGGAAGGTGCCATTAGTATCTAGACTTGTTTGTTGAGCATTTGACCATATTCATTTGAGCGCCCTAGGTATTTGGGCCAGTTTGTTATGCTTTCTTGGATTGTAGACATATTCTTAGAGAGTGCCTTCGCCTTTTCAAGAGTGGTATTGTGGTTTCATTACTCATTTGATGGTTTTCCACACATAGTCTTGAGGAGTGCCCCCCCCTTCTCTGGCCCATATTGTATTATTTACCTATTATTTGACCATGTATAACTAGTGTGCCCCGATTATTTTGGATATATTGTTAGGGTTTTGCACTTGATAGCTCTAACCACCACATATTTTATCATTTTTACCATATCTTAGTTATTCCCTATGTCAAATATAGGGTTTTATTCATTATTTTATTATTTTATTGTAGAGGTAGTTGAGTCATTCTCCTATAAAAGGAATTCACTCTTCACTTTCCACTTGTCGTTGTTGATGTTGGAGAATAATACTATTATCTTATTTCCTTTGGCTCTTGTTCATTTGGAGTATCTTCATGTAAATTCCATTTGGTAAATGCTATTGAGGTCATCTTATTAATTTCTTTCCATTGTTATGTTATTTTCTAGCCCTTATAGGGGTAGTCATCCGAAAATGATAGGATCTGCTAACACTTGAATTTGCATGTGAATTCCTAAACCAGATAACTTATAAAAAAACTTGAAATAACAAGCTTATCGAAGGCTCACAAATAACTAAAAGAATATAAATGAACAAATAATGCAAACCATAAGAATGTGGACACTGTATGATAATGGAGTTCGTCCCTGATGGACTACGTCTTCGAGTCCAACTTCAATGAAGATCGAACTTATTAATATTAAAAAAGCTTGAACAAGTACAAAATGTATTCTTCAGAACTACTATAAAGAGACTTAGGCTTCAACAATGAAGTCCTCTCACTTTCCAAAATCTCCCGAGAGTGGCTAAAATTCCTCTTACAAAATAAGCAAAACTTACAAAGTCTTCAAAGGCACTTTGACATCATATTACCAAAAACTTCCATGCATCTTTCAATGCTCTTCCATGGCCAAATTACATTGTTTATATAGCCCAAAAATCCATAACCCGCCTCCAAATACAAAGGGATTTACAAATATTTGATCTCAAACTAAATGGGATAAATATCCATTCCAAAATGGAGAAAATATATGCAAATCTCCATAAAATACATTTTCTGATTTAAAAACAACAAACAAATCCAAAAATATAATATATATGGTTAAAAAATAATAATATAATAATGTGAATTTGTTTAGATTTGACCCAAAAAGGAAGCGCGCTCATATTGGAGTTTAATCTTCCCAAACCAAACTTTAAAAAATATATTTGTGCATCCCTTAACAAAAGGTGCTCTTCGTGTGTTGGTTGAAAACGTTGGTATCTTGGGAGGAGGTCATGGGTTCAAACTTGTGGATCTATTCTCTTGTGACGTTTTTTGGTTGGCATATATATATTGGATATTGTGTTGGCTCTTGGTTCCTCCTGTAGGTGTAGGTGTCGTGATTTGTTGTGGACATGTTTCCTCCCATAGGTGTCATGATTTGTTGTGGACATGTGAAATGGTTTATATATTACACATCGGGCCAAGGGCTTAGCCCTCGACCCACCCCTTTTGCAAAATAACAACCCATTCAACTTTAAATAGGAGTGGACTCCTATATGGTTAAGAAATAGTGGTGGAGATCATGGTTATGTGGATGGTGTGGAGACTTTGGAGGAGGATAGGTTAAGGTTTTGAATTCTTTGGATTCCAATATTTTTTGGTGACTGAATCCATTGGTGGCTAATCAAATTGCCACGTGGTGTCCACTGATTGGTCCATGTGTCTTCCCACTAGATGCCAACTGTGCCATGAACCTGCCAACTGGAATGCAACCTGCCACATGAGGCTTTGTAAGTGTGCCATGTCATTTTCGTACAGGTCACATGTAACCCTTATAGTGGTGCCACGTGGCTCCCCTTTTTGCCAAATTTACTTGTTTTGTCGTAAGTTCATAACTCAATAACTTTCTCATCTAGAGGTCGTTTTAAATGAAATGAACAACACCGAAAATCTCTCATCAAGCTCTACACATTTGCAAGCTTCTATTCACAATTTGAAGACTTTAATTTTGATCAATCTCGGAGATACTCCTGGATCAAACCTTCTTCCTGAGAAGCTTTTGGACCACCAAAAACCTGAATCATTCAAAATTCAAGTGAAGACATGTTCGTCTCACTTGTCTCGTATCATTTGTCCATTCTTCATGAAACCTGTACATTTGAATTATCATAATAACAATCAACAATGCACTGACATTGCTAAGTACATTAATCCCTTTTTCAACCAAATCTACATTCAGTATTGTCGGAACCAACCAAATGTCGATGATCACTAGAAAGTTGAATATCAAAATTGAACATATGAAAGAGATTGTACCCATATCATTCTTATGTTTTATCATAGAAACATTATCAACCATAATAGATGTTTGTGATGCAACGACGCTTCCTTTTCATGCTTAGGATTATTTTCTTCCTTAAATTGCATAGATATAAGTGTCAAATTCCTACTTGCATTAACGATCCTTTTCAGTTGTCGTGTAGCTCCCAATGATCTGTTATTTTTAAATGAATGTGAATGTATTATATACTCAATTCCTTCTTTAAACAAATGACATTGGTTATGTTCTCTATATAAAATTTCCTTTCGATCATGTAAGTACGGGATACCCGACACAGTTCCATAAATATCCAGTGGAACCACATCAAATTCAACTTCATCTACAAACTTGGATGTTATTGCAAACTTTAGATCACATTGCTTTGTTACTTGTAATATTTTATCTTTGCATACCCAACCTAATAGATAAGGTTTCATGTGTGGTTTTGTTGTTAATCCCAACTGCTTAACTATTTCTTCTAAAATTATATTATCTTGTGATCCACTGTCTATGAGTGTGCCGATCTTAGTTTGTTTTGTGATTACCCTTACATGAAACAATGCATTCCTTGTTCTATCCTCAAAACTGACATGATATTAGAAGTAGAAGCACATGAAGAACCAATGTTAAAATCATTACCAACAATAGCTTTACCTTTCACACCTACGATTATTATCTGTGTTTCATCCTCAGAATCCGACACAAGGTCCTCAATAATAACCGTGACCTTTTGTTTCTCTTTCTGATCCTTAAACCACTTCGATTTTAATGATGGATGTAGTACCCAACACCTTACTTCTTTGTGCCCTTTCTTTTGACAATGTGAGCATGTAGGCCTCTCATCACCTTTCCTCACTGTAGTTGTATGCTTACCTTTCCCTTTTTCCTTGCCTTATTTTGACTGACTGGATTTAGCTACAAAAAAGTTATCATGAGCACTCTTCCCTTTGGATTCAATGTGTGTAGCTTGCACACATACCTCATCAGGGTTAGTTGGATTAAACATAAGTATTGCATGACGCAAATAACTTTGTAATCCTCCAATAAACTTGAGAAACGTTTCTTGAGTGTAAAGAGGTATACCCAAATTCAAAGCTCTCTTTCCAAATTCCTGAGTGTATTCTTGTGCATTCTAACCTTTACCTTGCCTTACGTTTTTCTAATCCATGATGGATTTTTGTATGTATCCAAATGGATAAAATTGTTATTCTAACACAACAGTAAATTCATACCAGGAAGAAATAATTTTACCTTTTGTAAGGAAGTCTTCCTATGTCTTACTTTGCCAATAGATGAGTGCAATTCCTCTAAGACGGAGAGTATCCAACTGGATCTTTGCACTATCATCTGCAAGCTTCTAGATCTTTCCATACACCTCAATCCGCCTGATCCAGTAATCCATCTTTTATGTGTTAAGTTCACCATTATATGTAGGAAAATCAAACTTAATATCAAGTTTCAAATAAGGTAAATCACTCTTAGCCTTCTTAGGTTGTTTCTTTGGATTTGAAGAAGCGGTACTAGAGCTTTCAGAAAAGGAAGAAGAAGATGGAAAAGAAGGCTCAGAAGGGTCTCCTCCTTTTCCCAAATCATTATCCTTTTCTTTCTCCTTCTTCATTTTCTTGTTTTCCAATCTCTTTTGATAATCTACAAACAAATTTTCTACTATGTCTGACATATGATAGAAAGCCTTGCGGAAAGCCTTCTCAACTTCTTCTCGGTAGTCTTCATTTGTCATTTTATTTCTTCAATGTGCATGTCGAATCCATGGATTGAAAGTATCAAGTTGACCTTCACCTCACTTAAGCCTTGATCTAGTTAACATTCACACTCTGCAATTCCATGGTTAGCCTACTCTGATACCTAACTTGATTCGAAAATGACAGGATCTACTAACACTTGAATTTGCATGTGAATTCTTGAACCAATTAACTTATAAAAAGACTTGAAATAACAATCTTATCAAATGCTCACAAATAATTGAAAGAATATAAATGAACAAATAATGCAAACCATCAGAATGTGGACACCATATGATAACGGAGTTCGTCCTTGGTGGACTACGTCTCTGGGTCCAGCTCCATTGAGGACTGATCTTATTGATCTTCAAAATGCTTGAACAAGTACATAATGCCTTCTTCAAAACTACTACAAAGAGACTTAGGCTTGAAAATGAAGTCCTCTCACTCTCTAAAATCTCCCAAGAGTGGCTAAAATGCCTCTTACAAAATGAGTAAAGCTTACAAAGCCTTCAAAGGTAATTTGGCATCATATCACCAAAAAAATTTATGCATCTTCCAGTTCCCTTCCATGATCAAATTACATTGTTTATATAGCCCAAAAATCCATAACCCACATCCAAATACAAAGGGATTTACAAATATTTGATCTCAAACAAAATGGGATAAAGATCCATTCAAAAATGGAGAAAATATATGAAACAATAAATAAATCCAAAAATATAATATATGTGGTTAAACAAAAACATATAATAATGTGAATTTGTTTAGATTTGACCCAAAAAAGAAGCGTGCCCATATTGGGGATTTAATATGCCCAAATTAAACTAAAAATATATATATTCACGCATCCCTTAATAAGAGGCGCTCTTGGCATGTTGATTGAAAACATTGGCATCTTGGAAGGAGGTCACAAGTTCAAACCTGTGAACCTTCTCCTTTTGTGGTGTTTTTTTGGCTGGCATATATATATATATAGTACATTGTGTTTGCTCTTGGTTCCTTGTGCCGGTGTCGTGGTTTGTTTTGGACATGTGGAATGGTTGATATATTACATATGGTGTTTTTTTGGCTGGCATATATATATATATATAGTACATTGTGTTTGCTCTTGGTTCCTCGTGCCGGTGTCGTGGTTTGTTTTGGACATGTGGAATGGTTGATATATTACATATGGGGTCGAGGGCTTACAAAATAACAACCCATTCAACTTTAAATAGGAGTGGACTCCTATACGGTTAAGAAACATTAACATAGATCACGGTTATGTAGACGGTGTGGAGACTCTGGAAGAGGAAATTTCAGGGGTTAGATCCATTGGCCACTAATATTTTTTGGTAACTGAAGCCATCGGGTGGCCAATCGAATCACCACGTGGCATCCCCCGGTTTGTCCAGGGGTTTTCCCACTGGATGCCAATCGTGCCATGAAATTTCCAACTTGACTGAAACCCGCCATGTGACGCTCTGTGAGTGTGCCACGTCAGTTCCATACATGCCACGTGGCTTGACTTTTTTCCAAATTTAAATGTTTTTTCGTAAATTTAGAACTTAATAACTTTGTCATTTGGAGGTCATTTTACGCGAAACAAACATCACCGTAAAGCTCTCGTCGATCTCTATGCAGTTGCAAGCTTATGTTTGTAATTTAAATACTTTAATTTTAATCGATCTTAGAGATCCTCTAGGATCAACTAGTGTTACTCCATGGTTGATTATGTTTTAATATATGTTACATGCTTGAGGTATTTTGCATCTTAGGAGGGATACCTAACCAAAGACATTGGCCATAGTATAAGATATCCAAATAGATTGAAAGTGTACGTTGAAATACCTTTACTTGATAGGATTACAAGTTTAATAAATTGCTTGTATATAAATTTTGGCATATTGTTCTGTAAGAATTTTTATTAAGCACATATAAACAAGACTCAAGAAAAAGAACCTAAAAACTCCATTTTCTCGGGGATTTAGAAATCACTAGCCACCTTTCCCAAGATTTCACAACCAAATGACCTAAAATTTTCCATTCACTCTTTTAGTAATTCGAATTTAATCTAAGAAAATTCCCCAAAAGATAAAAATAATATAAAAAATATTCCCAAAAAATTATAAGTTTTTTTAGATCTAGTTTTCGAGTGAGAGTAATTTTCTTTAAGTTTTATGTAGCTTAGTTTAATTTTTTAGTCAATTTTCATAGTTTCCAATATGTTGTAGAAAATTGACAAAAAAATTGGAATTTTGTCAATCACTTAGTTAAACCCAAGTTTCAAACTTAAAACTTGTCATTAATAAAAATACTTCTCATGCATTTAAATCAACAACCCAACAAGCCGAAACACTAAAACTAAGTCTGTAGCAACGAAGAAAAAAACACATAAAAAATAACATACTGATAAACCCATAAAACAACAGAAATTTTGGTCAAGATGACCCTGGGAAACCCCCCCGGGGAAAACTAATCCAAGAGATTTTATTGCAAAATTTTAGGCAAAAATGTCAATTTACAACAACATTTAAATCAACATTAAATGACTGTATTTGTGCCTTGATTTCTATGCCCAGCTGACACTACGGCTTGCACAACCTCCACAACAGCAACCCACTTCAAAATTTGTGCCCAACAATCCTCGAAATTCATGCCCATCAATCCGTACATTGTACAACCGCTCGAAATTTGTTCCCAACAATATTTACACTATACAATTTCCTCGAAAATCATGCCCAAAAAGTACAATACATAATGTATGGTACAATACGTCCCAACAAAAAATAAATCTCTTGGGATGCGTGCCCAACTCCTTGGGAAATGTGCCCACTTGAGAAAAAAAATCTCCTTGGGATTTGTGCCCACTTAAGAAAAATACAACTCTCTCTCTCTCTGAAAATTAACCCAACCAAAATGCTCACTCTTGGAAATGCTTTTCCCTTGTCTTGCACACTACCCTAGGCTCTCTCTTATAACTTAAGAGTGACTTTTCACCTTCCTCAATATGTAAATCCAAAGGCCAAGTTTAAATCTTTCATTTTCAAGATCAATGGTTGAGAAACTTTCCCTCCAAAATTGGTTACATTTAATTTTAATAAAGTCGTCATTTACTTTATGAAATAAGTGCACTTTATCTCATAAAGTCACTTTATAAAATTAAAACAAGGGAATACTTTATAAAAAGTCTCATTACATAAGAGTCACTTTAAAACTTTATAAAAAACCATTACAAAGTAAAACAACCTATCTAGTACATGGTCACTTCCGCATATAAGACAAAAACATGCGGAGTGACTCCAGAGATAAATCACTATCACTCCCTCTTAACGAGGGAGGTACTCACTGCCATCATTGACAAGTCTCGTCCTAAAATCCATCACAATGTTTGTTATAGGAGCTCCCTCTGAACCTGGAACCAACACTACTACCTGCACTGAACTTGAATATGAAGATAACCTCCTGGAGGCCACCTTGAACCCTGAGCTCCTAGGAGAATCCAATCTCCAATCTTGAGCATTGGTTTGCTCATATTGGATAAGCCTCCTTCCAGTACTTAGAAGATACTCCCTCTCTTCCATAGGAACTCGAGTCTGTACCATTGGCGCCATTACAGCCTCAAGAGCCTCCTACTGCTTGTCTAATTCATCAACCGTGGGTTGTGCACTGAACTTGTACAACTCACCGAATCGATCACTAATCAGTTGTGGATCAATCATTCCCACTCTCTCTGAGTATATATAAATATGTCCCAGATCATCTCTATCTTGAAATATGTACACTTCCCCTCCGAAACAATGTCAAATACCCTGCATCCTCCAAGGTTGAGACTGAGAGCAAGTTAACCCTCATCCATGAAACAAATAGAACCCCATCCTACTCAATGTATCCTCCATGACTAAGTTGGAATTTGACATTTCCAACTCCTCGCACTACACATGCATGTCCCTGTTCTAACTGAACAAACCAGTCAAGACGAGTCTCAGAAATGATATGAAATATATGCTATATTCCATTCATATGACGAGAGGATCCACTGTCAACAAACCAAGTACCATTATGAACAACTCCATTGCTATCGGCAGTAGAAATAAGGGAGAACAACGAGAACTTCTCATCAAACCTTCTCACAAAGTCCTCTACTTCTATTGTAGCTGCAACAATCGTATCTTCCTCCTTCTTCGGTGGCCATACTAGATGCAAGAAAAACATCAAACTTTGTTCACATCCTTCTTGGAATTCTTCTTGCTCTTAGCAGAAAGAGCAACATTCTCTTCATTAGCACCCTCCTTTTGTCGACTTCCTTGAGATCCTTCCCGAATCTCCTCCTGAGTGAAATCATCCCATAATCTGCTTTAATTTGGAATGTTTTCTTGAGCAACCACACACTTTACACATACTTCACATTCCTTAGTGAATCCTTTCAAGGCTATCCTCACCAACTCTTAATTATAAATGACTTCTCCAACTGCAACTAGCTCATCTTTTACATAAGATACCCGGGTAAGAAAAGATGTTACACCCTCACCCTTGGCCATCTTGGTTCCCTGCAATTTTTCTTTGAGCGCCAGTATTCAGTTCTCATTCTTAGCCTCATCCAAGCCTTTCAATGTAGTCCAAATTTCATAATCAGTCTTCTTCTCAGCCACATGTGGAATAAGGTGGTCCCTTATACCATCCAAGATAAACCTTTGAGATTTGGCCTCTTTTACTTCATGAATATCCAAAGCAACATGATCAGATTTAGGAGGAGTTACCATGGTGCTAACTATGATCCATAGTCTGTTTTCCTCGAGAACAACAGTCATACTGACTTTCCACTAGAAGTAGTTGGACATAACATCCAACTGATCCTCATATATGATGCAAGCATCCATCTCTGCTATCAAAGAAAACAATAGACCACCAAAAGAACAAGAGTTGCACTTTTCCCCACCACCTGCAATTCACATCCAAATAAGGTCTTCCAATACACAAGTTGTTAAAAAAAATACAACAAGAACCCTTGCCCAACAACTCAACAATACTGTTGTACCCACAATCAATTGTAATCACAGAGCCTCGGCTCTAATACCATGTAGAAATTGACAAAAAAATCATAATTTTGTCAATCACTTAGTTAAACCCATATTTCAGACTTAAAACTTGTCATTAATAAAAAAATACTTCTCATGCATTTAAATCAACAACCCAACAAGCTGAAACATTGAAACTAAGTCTGTAGCAGCGGAAAAAACACATAAAAAGCAAACCCATAAAACAACATAAATTTTGGTCAAGATGACCTTGGAAAACCAGTCCAAGAGAATTTTATTGCAACATTTTTCAGGAAAAAATGTCAATTTACAACAACATTTAAATCAACATTAAATGATTGTACCAGTGGCTCGGTTCATGTGTAGCACCTTGATTTTTGTGCCCATCTGACAGTACTTCCTATACGACCTCCACACCAACAACCCACTTTGAAATTTCTGCCCAACAATCCTTGAAATACATGCCCAACAGTCCTTGAAATACATGCCCAACAATCCGTACATTGTACGACCCCTCGAAATTCGTGTCCAACAATCAGTACACTATACAAACTCCTCGAAAATCATGCCTATCAAGTACTATACAGATTGTATGGTACAATACGTCCCAACAAAAAATAAATGTCTTGGGATGCATGCCCAGCTCCTCATGAAATGTGCCCACTTGAGAAAATAAATCTCCTTGGGATTTGTGCCCACTTGAGAAAAATACAGCCCCCCCCTCTTTGAAAATTAACCCAGCCAAAATGCTCACTCTTGGAAATGCTTTTCCCTTATCTTGTACACTACCCTAGGCTCTCTCTTATAACTTGAGAGTGACTTTTCACCTTCCTCAATCCCTAAATCCAAAGGCCAAGATTAAATCTTTCTTTTTCAAGATCAATGGTTGAGAAACTTTCCCTCCAAAAGCGGTTACATTTAATTTTAATAAAGTCCCATTTACTTTATGAAATAAGTGCACTTTATCTCATAAAGTTACTATATAAAATTAAAACAAGGTAATACTTTATAAAAAGTCCCATTACATAAGAGTCACTTTAAAACTTTATAAAACGCCATTACAAAGTAAAGTATCCTAGCTAGTGCATGGTCACTTCCGCATATAAGAAAAAAACATGCAGAGTGCCTCCAGAGTCAAATCACTAACATATGTTACTTTCTATTTTCTACAACTTTTGGATCATATAACAACCTTTAAAATCTGAATTTTATGTCTTTAATAAGGATTTTCATTCCCATAACACAATAAGATAGTTTATAGGCTCATAAGTCTGATCTTTTGTGATGTTTTTTTTTAACAAAAGCGTGCAGTTGATGTTTATAAAGTGCTAAAGTAAATTGACGGCAAAAAAATATAGTAAATAAGTCCAAAAATGAGAACTTATAAATCTATAGCAAAAACCATTTACCCCATATACATCCATCCATGTTTTTAAAGGTATTTCCCAATATCCATATACAACTACATTATTGTAGATTTTAACAAAGTGGCCTAATATTAATAGACAAAAAAGGACCATAAATAACTAAAACTAGGTATAACTATGAGCATTGTCCATGAACTGCTCTTCATCATTTTCTTCAGGATCTTCTTCATTGTATTCTTGCTCCTTCGAGCTTGAAATAGCAGCAGTTTTAATAAGTTGACGAACATAGCAACCCTTATTTCCCCTGCTACTAAATTAGTATGTAATACAAGACTGCTTTATCGCAAGAAGGCCATCATGTATGTCCAAAGTGACTTGAATAGTGTCAACCTAAGATTTTTGCACATTAATTTTATACTTTGCATCATCTAAATGAACATATAAACATGACACTTGTGACGAAAGTTGGTGCACGGTCTGCACAACATCCTCGTGTTTTTCCAAGCATGTCAAAACTACATCCATTTGGGATTCATAAATTCATACATTCCCCTCCACATCACCGAGACAAACATCTAGATAGGAGGTATGAACTAAGAGATGTTGAATATCTTACTCGACTTCTTCTAGGTGGGATTCCATAATGGGCACATGAGAAGTTGTTCAACTGACTACATCAATCAACCCTTCCAATTGTGAATGTCCTTAATGTCTGCTTGGGTATCTTGTATTCCTTCAATTAATTCCTGCAATTTATTTTCTATATCCATTGTAGGCTTCATCCCAATCCAGACACACATCTCCTCTGAAAATTATGTGCCCCAAGCTCCAATTGATGAAGCGAACTAACCTTGCATTCAATATACTACAAATATCATGGAGAATATCCTTAGCTCACCCTATAAAGTATGCACCTAATGACCACTCCACCAAGGCACAAAGGAAAACAATTGTTTCCTCCAATGTTCCTGAACCCCATACATCCTAGGTCAAAGAAAGAGATGATTCCAAGCAGAACCTATAGATGGTGGCCTGAGAAATATCCACCTTGCACTCAACACTGATATCAACAGGAAACCTCTCCCCTAATGCATAGGGGAAGGCATCAATATCCCCAATGATCTATAACACCATCCCTAAGTCACTACACACATCAAACCTCCTCTACTTAGTGCTACTCACTACATAATGACAATAAAATTGGAATGGGTTATTGTCAAAATACAAAGCAACCTCAAGGAAAAACTGCTAGTAGGTATCTCCACACATCTGGGAATTAATGTCAAATGTGTAAGCTTGGAGTCCTCGAGAAGCTTCATAAACACATATGCCTTGAGTCCTTCACCTCGACAATTGAATTTATTGGCATGTTAAGCATGGTTCATGTCGTCATTTTTGGTCATTAATGAGGGACGAGACTTGTTGCTTAATAAGTAAATGAACTATATCATATATTTGATACCTTACGGGAACTGTTCTGTTAATGCCCCAAAAGGTAGAAGGGGTGCTTCTTTTTCTAACTTATCGGCTGAAGCATTATTTTCTCGACGGATATGATAGAGATAAATATTCAAAATGTAAAGAAGATGACTAATGATGCGTTTATCTAACCTTCTGGCTATTTGATCCACAATGTCCTACCTATGCCTAGTTTGAGAGATAATTAGGAGAGAGACTCTTATCACCACCAACAATTAGATTCCAAGAATAATAGCTTGATTAAGTCCCAAATATAAGGCATATCTCTCAACTTCATTGTTTGTAGCATTCCATATACCACATGCAAAGGTTAACACTACATTCCCTCCGGGATTAAACCCCCCCCCCCCCTCCCCGCACCTGCCTACCATGGATTTTTTGTCACGTTTTAGCTGATTAAAAGTCATATAGATAAGAAATTTCAATTATGGAATTTTATTTATGCAAAACAAATCAATTCTAAAAATTCAATTTGAGATTATCTAACATTTTGGGAATTAATACTTTATGCTTCTATAAAAAAAAATTGGATTTTTTTTCTAAATAAAATCTAAATTTCCATGGTCTTTTCCTTGTTCTTTTATGCTTCAAATACACTACGACAACAATAAAATGATTATGAAGATTTTGTTTTTGGCTAATAATATCATGGCTCAGTAATAATTTCCATTAAGATTTTTAGTTCATTTAAATTTTTGAATCATGGAATTTCCTAGTTATTCATGTCTTGTTGTTGTCTTTATTGAGCAACAAGATGATTAATCACAATGTTAGTTGCATGGCTATATTTAATATAATTATATTAAGCAACTAGTCATTTAATTTGAAGAATGTCTTTGGTTTATTTAATGCAAGTTTTATCATCCTTTAATCAATTACACTCTCAAAATTGTTGAATATGTGCAAGTGTTTCATTCATTTTACTTTCAACATACCTTTGTTATATTTATATTGCTTATGGATCATATGGAAAGACACTTAACTAATTAAACATAAGCTTGTGAGATAAATTTCATTACGATTGTACACATCTTTGTTGAAGTGATTTTAATCACTATAACTAAGTTGGACATTTAATAAGTTGGGTGGCACACACATGCGCAAATTTCACTCTCTCCAAGTGGCTCTCATTCAATAATCATTTCACAAACTAATAAGTATAATTTGCCATTATTGGATGACTTTACTTATGGATCGATTTGGATAGTAAGACGATATTTTTATGCAAATTTTGATATTGTAATATTATGTTGCATTGTTGGTTTAAATTTCATAAGTTTCTTTTATCTATGGATTTTCTTTGTTATACATGATCAATCTTTATTTTTGAGAGGTGTCTTATTTTATTGACTCACTTGCACATTTTTTATTAAACACTCATATGGGATTTTTAACTTGATGCAAAACACACCTCTATCTCAAGAGAAGCTTAAGATCCTAAGACCTTTCTTTTTTGCTCTCCCAAACTTAAATCTAAAAACCTTTAGGGAAGCCTCCCTTGGCCATGATATAATGCCTAAAACGTGGAAATATTTATGATGAGATGACAATGACATTTATGTTTTGAAGTTACACTTGTAGCATTACTAGATTAGTACTTTTGCACTTAGATGTGAAAACAAGCTGTAATATTTTGGCATTGTTTCTAGGGACAAGTCTTTCTAACCCGATCCTTAAACAATATTTTGAAACCTTTGGTGAGATTTAATTTAATTCCATAATCTATTTCTCACTTGAATACTCCGCTTAGGAAATTTGTGCCTAAAGGGTACTCCACAAGAGCATGCTCTCAAGCACTTATTCCTTTTCAATCTCAAACTTGAGAGACAATATAGGGAAAAGAGAAGGCTAGTTCAATCAATTATCCAAAGTACTCATTCACAAGGAAGACCTTCCAATTAACCCAACCTTTGTATTCCTTCAACAACAATGACTCCTTGGTTGAATAACTCATACAAACCTTTTGACTTTTCAACAATTTCTAGTCTTCCAAACACTATGCCCAAGAATGAAAGCACTGGAATTTAATGGGGATAATGTTGCATCAGCTACAATTCATTGGGAAAATTTTGATTTCTATGTTAATGAGTTAGGTATTCAACACCTCGATGTCATTTTCAAAATATCTACCTTGTCACTTAAGAAAGATGTAAGGAAGTAGTTTAAATCCCTACCTGGTAATTGTAAGAACCACTTATGATGGGTTAATGGACACTTTCTTTTCCACATTCAAGAGAAGAAGGATGCAAAATTTCATGTTGAATGATTTGAGCTCTATAAAAAAGAAATCAAAATGAGATTGTAGATTAGTTTAATGAAAAATATAACAGTTTGGTTAGTGATATTCCTACTAATTTTTCTCCTGATGAGGCTACAATTTCTTTGTATTACATAAATGTATGCCAAGGACAATTCAAGTTATTTTTTGTCCATTCCAAACCCACATAATTGCAAGATTCCCAAGATAAGGCTAGGAAAATTTACTAATAATGGATTGAAGTTGGTAGTCTCGATTCCATGTCTAACCTAAGATGTATTCATCCTAAGACTAAGACTAACTCAAAGGCCATATATGAGCCTTCAAATTATTCTCTAGTTGAAATAATTGAAATAATAAAACAGTCGGAACCTCAATGGTGCAAGCAATACCATGTTCCAAAATAAGTTGATAAACTTAGAAAACACTCAAAACTAATTTCAAAATTAGCCTAGGGGGATGATGGTGGTTGGAATAAACCAAGGGGAAACCAAGGGAGAAATTAAAACTAACCCCACAATCAAAATCGGAAGAATGCTCAAAATGCATTTATTCCTTCAAACACCAACAATGTAGTGGATGAAGATGTTTATTATTGGTGTGCAACTTGTGAGAAATATCATGATCCAAACCTTTGTCCATTTGGTAAACAACACATAAAGAAAAACATGAATACATGTGAAGAGGGGTCTAGTCAAAACCACTCTTTGAAATTTGTGGGTGGGATGAACGATGTCATGGGGATGACATATAATGTTTCTAGTGATCAAATGAGACATATAAAGGATAGGAGCATAGATCTGAATGAGGTAGTTGAAAGTTTGACTAAAAATTACCCCCAAGAGGAAATAAGAAGGAAAATTCAATTTGGATATGTGGCAACCTATTAAAGGAGAGATAAGGAAAGAAGTCCTCTAAATTTCCCTTCTAAAGAAATTACTAAGCCTACAGAAATCACAAGAACCAATGTAAAATACTTTGAAACGCTACATATTGGTTTGTCTCAATATTTTAATACGACACATGTTCAGGTTCCCCCATGGAATTAATAAAGGTGCCTCAATTGAAATAGCAAGAAAAAAGAATCTTATGTCTTGAAGATAAGGTTGAAGAAGCAAATTAGGTTTCCCTATAGTGTTGCAAATAAATAAGGCACAAAGGAATAAAAGGTAGCAACAACCCATTTTGTATATCATCAAGAGTTGAAGGTTCCCAATTACACAACTGTATGCTAGAATGAAGGGCATGTGCCAATGTTATGTTGTTAATTGTGACGACTCAAATGGGGATAAAAGTTTATTGACCCTACCACAATATTTGTGCCATGGAATCTAGGAAAATCTAAAGTGTAGGATTGATCAAGGACTTGAAAGTATCATTACTTGCCTTCCCAAATATCTTGGTTCTAATGGACATATTTGTGGTTGATGCCCCACCTTCTCGGGGAATTCTTTGTCTAGGAAATGGGAAACTAACTTCGTGGGAAGGGGGGGGGGGTTAACTTACAAATGGATCTATCATATGCCACCATTCCAACTTATGAAGATCAATTTGTGATTCTACATGATGAAGTGCCTAGAATATTCCATTTAGAGGATCCTAAGGAGCCAATGAATGATTTTATTGTTGCTACAAGGGATAGTCCAGGAAATTTTGAAATATTGACTCATACCTTAATTCTTGTGGTTAATACAAATTTATGTAAGGAGGAAAAATTTGATGAAGGGAACCTCAATGAAAAGGGAAAGCGTGAGAAAGATAGGATGTAGAATCTGAACTTTGATGGGTCTTGTTATAAAATTAGTTAGGGCATAGGAATAAATCTTAATTTTCCCCAAGGTAACAAACTTAGTTATGCTTATTGGTTATAGTTTGAATCCACTAATAATGTGGTCGAGTATCAAACCTTGACTTTAGGCCTTAAGCTAGCAAGAGATATGGGTATTAAAGTTTTAAAGGCCATAGGTGATCCTAATCTCATAGTCCAACAAGTGAAGAACAATTTGGAGCTAAGAATGAAAGGTTAAGGTGCCATAGGAATGTTGTTAGGGACATCATTGAATTATTTAATGCATTTTCCATTGAGGGAGTCACTAAAGAGCACAACTCATTGACTAATTATATAGTTGTAGCAACCCATACTTTGAAACCTTATGAAACCGCAATAGAGGAAGAGGATAAAACCAATATAATCTTTAGGCCATCTATTCTTGATAATCTTCAACATTGGTAAGTTTCCCATGATGGTTCTAAAATGATAAGATTCATGAATAATTGAAGTGGATTTGTCAATCACCATGTAGATTGGAGATACGAGGGCAATGAGAAATAATGGATTGGAAACTTAGAGAATAATAAATACCCCTTAGTCCTTGTCCCTTTCGAACATAAATTATATCGAGATCGTGTTTTCAAGAAGAAGAAGAAAGAAGAGAGTTAGCCCAAAGATTATATAGAGTTGAACATTGGTACCGAATCTAGTCCAAAGATCATTAAGTTGGGTAAAAATACCACTTTGAAAGAAAGAAGAGATGTAGAGAACTCGGTGAGAGTGTTTGGGGATGTGTTTGGTTGGTCATATCAAGACTTAAAGGAATTCCAAGAATATGTGATCCAACAAACCATCCATCTAAATTAATGTGCTAAGCCTTTTAGATATAAGTCGAGAAGAATTAATCATAAGTTAGCCCCTCTCATTAAGAAAGAGTTGGAGAAAAAATAGAAACAAAACTCATGGGAAGAATTTAAGAACTCTTCTAAATATATATATATATATATATATATATATAGGAATAAAAAATGGAAGAGATAAATAAAACTCAAGATGAATTAAAACAAACAAGGGAGGAACTCAAGAAGAAAAGTGAGAAGTTTTTCAAGATACAAGTATTTATTGAATCACCTAGTAATGAATGACTAAGCCTCCTTTCCTCCCACATATTCCAATACCTCATTTTTTAGTGGCATTGGGAATGGATCATGGGTGCAAGTTGCATTCAAGTCCCAAAAATCCACAAATAGACTTATCTCTCTTGAGCCTATTTTCTTATCTACTCACATTTTATCGATTTCGTCTTTTACATTTTCCCTGATATTGGGAATAAATTTATAGTACCCCTTCTTAATGGGATTGGTAATCGGATTTAATTTAATCTTCATTTTTCCTAGGCCTCCCTTAATCTCTTTCAAATCTATAAATTATGTATAATAAGGTACTTGTACTTCTTTAGAAACATTTATAGTTACTAGACCATATTTTGATCCTATTTAATCCCTAATTGATGCTAACATTAGGTTTTCTTCTAAGTCAATGTTTATGTTTTTAAATTTCAAAGTTTCTTAGTATATTTGTTTATGTGATTGATTGGTTGTATCCTTCATAGTTGTTGTGGAATATATAATAAACCCAGTTCATAACTTAGCATAAAATATTTAATCAATTTTGATTAATTTCCTACCCACTAGCCTAGATAGTTGGCATCCACTTGCACCACATAGTCAACACTTGCCATATATACTCCAGGAGTGCTTTAATCTTGATTCTAGGTTGATCATGTCCACTTTATTGACTTCCATAATTAGTAACTGCGCTTTCCTGCAGATTATGGCTTATTCTTCTTTTATCCAACTTTTATGTGGATAAGGTAAATCTAGTAAACTAGAAAATTGATAACTTTTGTTTCCAACCCATCCTCGATGTTTTTCTCTCCATTTTCCAGGATTAGCATGTTTTTCTATCACTCTTGACAAATCACTCATGCTTTAGCTAATTCGTGAGGTCCTTGACTGATTAGGGAAGTGCTTTAGCCACCTATGGGAGTTTATCATATTTAGTAAGTCTATCTTTCTGAGCTTGACTCCAATACAACTAGATTTTACCTATGAGGGATGTACTATTTATGTACAATATTATTCATCATTATTAAATGGAAGGATACACTCCAATATTCATCTCTTTATTCATGTGATTCAGTATGTATTCTTCTCTCTATTTTTCTTGTGTATGTTTGTGAGAATTATCTTAGTAGCAAGATCTATTTCATGTGCTTCTTCTTAGCATATTTACTCATAGAATTATAGATGTTATTTCTACATGGTATCAGAGCACAATTTTTTTCAAGTTCAACATATTTTAGGATCCAAATGTTCTCTCCATCAAAGCGCATCCAGTCTCATATCCCTCTTTGAAGAAGAGCTTGTTTTTAAGCTTACAAGATTTTCTCCTAGTTTTATTTTTTGTAGGTTGCGGGGAGTTTCTTATTGAGCGCATCAACTCATCAATATGGATTATTCTTCATCTATAATCCTGACTCCCTTCAAATATCACGAATGGTAATCCAAAATTGACATTCTATTACGCAGTAAGGGACTATACATGTTACTCTAGCTTTGGAGAATGAGCCTAATGCTATTGTTGAGAAAGCTAAGTGGCATAATAGGTTGGATGAAGCCTATGGATTTCTTTGCCTCTCTATTTATCCTAATATACTCATTCATCTATATGGTTTTACCACTCCAAACCAATATGTCCAAACTTGAGTCTCTCTTTGGAGTTCAAGATGAGTTAAGAGGGCATCGATTGGAGATTCAGTTATTCTCAAAGAGTCCAAGCAGTTTTGATTCTATTGAGGGTTTATTCACCAAATTAAAGTCACTTGTTATAATTCTCAAACATTGAGGGATTGAGAAGAAATATGATCAATTAATCCTTTCCATTCTTTCAAAATTGGGTCCTGAGTACTCATTTTTTGTGTCTACTTTTCATGCTACTATGCTTGTTGTTTCTAATTGGAAAATGCCTTCTTTGTGTACTTTATTTGATTCACTAACAAAGGAGCAAGAAAATTTGATCCATATGGGTGCTCTTATATCTTCCAAGGGAAAGGATAATTCTCCCATGTTTCAATGAAGCAAGAATACCAAATCCAAAGAAAAGTAAATTGGGAAAGAGAAGAAGCCAAAGTCATAAATTGAAGATGAAAGTTTGAAGCCTACTGATGAAGATTCAGTGAAGAAGAATAAGAAGAAAGGGAGCACATCCAAGTGTTCTTATTGCATCAAATTATTTCATCCAGAGAAGAAATGTTTTAAGAATAATATGGACATCATGTCTTATCTTCTTGAGAAGCACAACATCAAAGTTCCAAATGAGTTAGAGAAGCCTGTTGATTCTTCAAAACACTATCGTAGTGTACAATTCCAAGGTGATATAAACTATGACTTGAGTGCCGGAGTTAAATAATTTCCTCATGTATCTGATATAGATTCATTTTATGATATATCATAATCAGAAATATCATATCATTTCTTTGATAATCCACCTATCAGTCTCCTAGAGTCATCTCTCAATAATTGTGATTTTTCACTAGATACTGGCTTGTCTTTAAGCATCTCTTCCTCACTCCAAAATAATTTTGATTTAGAATCATGTTAGCAGGATGATATAAATTTCATGATAATGCTCATACCACCTACCATACCTCTGAATACTCCTAAGGCTATACAAATCCCAAGTGCATTAGTTAATTCCTCATTGGTCTCTTATGCCGTGTTACTCATATTACACGGTTCGAAGTATAGCTTATCTTTCACTGGATCGTTATCTATAAACTTAGTCATATTTGGACTGATATTACACATGTTTGTATCAGTTCTAAACACTTATGGTTCATATCTCAACTCCATTCATCTTTCAGGTTTTTACACCCATCGGTTTTCCCCAATTGCTCATACTTTTCCTAGTCTAGCCCTATATCCTCTTGGAGTCATTGAAGCCTTTATTTTTGTTGTTCCATATGCTAATGTTTCTAATATATCATATTATTTTCATCCTCATATCAGATCTGGGAAGGTGTTACATCAGATTAGAATAATGACATGTCATTCACATCACAATTTTGCAGCTATTCAAGGAATTGAGTGTGTAACAAATTGTCTTAATTTGTGTACTCTTTGGGAAGGAGCATGCACATGTATCTTTTCCATTTCATATTTTTTTGCATATCAGACTTTTTTAGAAGCAAGAATCATTCAGATAATGTTCCTACTTCATCATTTGATGAGATACCATGAGTCTCTCCACTTATTTCTTGCAGATTATACACTCTAGTGCATGACCATGGAGTTCATGATTTATTCATTAATTCTTTCACCAAGAAGCAGTTCATTAAGCTCATTTAAGTGAAGATAAATACCTATTGAATACATATTGTTCAAATTTTATGCCTTGTCCTTTCTTGAGGGATGATTTTCCCCATGTGGTTTTGCCTCTTTCCTCACTTTTATGGACATGAATAATCGTAAAGGGTGACCACTGCCTTGTTGTTGGGCCCTATATGCACCTATTTTTATTATTACTTCAGATATAAACATCATAAATTCATACTTAAATGGGGGTGTTGGAATATAATAAAACCACTTCATAACATAGGATAAAATATTTAATCAATTTTGATTAATTTCCTGCCCATTAGCCTAGATAATTGGCATCCACTTGCACCACATAGTAAACACTTGCCATATATAACCCAAGAGCACTTTAATCTTGATTTTGGGTTGATCCTATCCACGTTAATGACTTCCAGAATTAGTAACTGTGCTTTCCTGCAGATTCTGCCTTATTATGCTTTTATCCAACTTTTCTGTGAATAAGGTAAAGCTAGTCAACTAGGAAACTACTATCTTTTGTTGCCAACCCATCCTGCATGATTTTCTCTCCATTTCCCAGGATTAGCATTTTTTTCCATCACTTTTTACAACTCACTCATGCTTTTTCTAATTTTTGAGGTCCTTGACTGATTTGGAAAGTGCTTTAGCCACCTATGGGGGTTTATCATATTTAGTAAGTCTATCTTTCTAATCTTGATGAGTTGTCTCCAATACAACTTGATTTTACCTATGAGGGATGTACTATTTATGTACACTATTATTATTCATTGTTAAATGGAAGGATAAACTCCAATCTTCATCACTTCCTTCATGTGATTCAGTCTCTATTCGTCTCTCTATTTTTCATGTGTATGCTTGTGAGAATTATCTTAGTAGCAAGATATATTTCATGTTATTCTTCTTCGCATATTTACTCATAGCATTAGAGATGTTATTTCTACAGTTGTTTAACCTTATATTTCCTTAAACATAAGATAATGCAACTCACCTAAGTGGTCATCACTATCATTTCCATATCCAACTTTGTGACAACTTTTGTGATTTTGGAGGGTAGTTCTTATTTGTTTCACTACCATATTGTACTTGTGCTTATAGCATGCTCCTAAATTTGTATACACCTTCTTGCGATCAAATATAAATAATTTTATTATTTCGAAGCAATCATATAAGTCAATAGTCTTACTAATAAGTTAGAAGTCCACACAAAAAGGAGTCTATTACAGTACCCCACATCTCTATTTGCCTTGTTTTCTCTTCATGGATATACCGAGCCTTAGGGATTGGATCGAGCATGTATATAATCATTCACTCCTAAAACTTCTTAGCAGTCCCACTCACATCCATTGTATGGTGTAGTTCTTCATGTGATTTTTTTCATTTTCTTTTCCTTGGTACAATTCAAAGATCATATAATAGAAGCCTTCATTTGTAGATTCTTGAATCTCAACTTCAAATGGAGGTAGAGAATGATATTTCATGGTTGGTTGGATTTAATCCCATCTTTGCAGTGTCTCTATGTGTGTTTCCCAACATTGTTTTGGAGTGGCTGCAAGTATCATATCCAATGTCGTTTTTGGTTTCTATCTAATAAATTGTTCCATACAATCTAAGAAGTCCTCATTGTTATTTTTTCCATCATATATGGTTGTTTCTTTTAATTACGTATTGATCCATGTAATGTTTTTAATATAATTACAACATCTAGAGGATAACTAATGGTTTTTATTTTTCATATTTATAGTGAATCCTATGATTGTTTGTCACAAGAGAAAATACTACGCCAACATTTGATGTGGAGATAACATACACATCTCTCATTTCAATTTTCTTATTATAAATATGCTCTACCATATTTTCCTCCATGTTGTCTTATGCGGTTTTGGTGTCACGAGGTCATTAATATGGATTAATACCATCCCTTTGGCATCAAAAGACATTTTATTTCTATTAGATTCATAATGGATTCATTATCATATGCCCATTAAATTTCAAGCAATGAAGGATATGGATCCTTTTCATCCATGATTGTTATGAAGTTGAAATCATCTAATATATTTACTCCTAAAATTTTAACCTCAACATTCTCTAATCTATCAATGGAGTGAATTCTATATTGATTTACAAGTTGTAACTACATGGGTGAGAATACTAGCCTAAGATCTCCAATGTTTTACCATGATTTCTTCAACAATATGTTTAAGATGGATCCTACATCCAACATAATGTATTTGATTTCATAGCCTAAAAAGTCTTTGTGCAGTCTAAATTCCCTATCAATTATAATTATTTTCTCCTTCCCCTTCCTATTTGTGTGACTTTCTTGAAGGGAGATATTTATTTCCTATTTTGTATCTTCTCCTTTGTTCAATTGGTTGATGGCATGTAACAACTGTGTTGATAAGTACTTGCTGTCTAGTACCCTTACAAATGCTATTAGGAATTCATTTCATATTTCCTTTATAAATTATTCTCTTCGAAACTTATGTGGCGATATCCCTCTTACAACAGTTGCAACTTCTTGTAGAATAACTAAATATTTTTTTTTTTTGACAGAAACTAAAAACAAGTATATTATAAACGGGCTGTGCACAGCCATTCAGTACATAGCAAAAAAGAGGAAGGATAGTCCTGCAGATTAGAGGTAGAGAATTGTAGGCTGATCCTAGAAGGAGCCCAAAAAACTACAAACAGAGTTCTTCCATGATGACTAACAGTACGGGCAGTATATACCCTTATATATTGCTTACATAATAAAAGACAAAAAAACATGTATCCAAAAAACCAGATTACAGGTGGCCTTTGAAGTGAACTGGCTGCACAACGGACTCTTCTTCCATTGGACGTTCCTCTGCAACGGTTGCTCCATTGATCCTGCTGCCCTCGTTCATGGAGATGAGTCGCTCAAGGTCCTCCTGAATCCTATCCACCTTCCCCAACATCTTGCGCAGGGTGCTTCCGTTATCGTCAATCCTGGAGTCATGATTGCTGATCTGATGGGAAGTGTAGCTCACAGTGTCCTCCAATCTTTTTTATGTCTCAGGCTATCTCCCTGTTATCCATGATTCCTATGGAAACCATCTCATACAGACACCTCAAATTTTTCTTGATGTCTTGGATGCCTGCATTGTCCCCTGGCCGAGCCATCCTGTCTGAATCAGAGGAGATATCTATACAATCGAACTGTCTGTACAGAGAATCAGCTATTAACGTGCTGTTTGAAACCTCAAGCACTGGACATTTAAGAATGCAACTGAGCACTAACAATTCTTGTTGAAGCACCGAATCCCCCTGCATGTCAGAGAAGACCAGTGTTCCTACCGCGCCCTCCTTCCACCCAGAATAGATGCAACCTAGAATACGACGCGGGCTGCCAAATCGAATGGAATTTATGCATGCACCAGAGCCTCAGGGCCACAACGCAGAGGTGAAATTACAGCGGCAGTTGGAGAGGGCTACAAGGGCCAGCCTCTCCTTAACAAATGAGAGAGTCAAGGGGAGAACCTGCCAGGGAATACCATGCAAATTACCTCCTTCTATACCAGTCACTACCTCTTGAAGAAATTGAGACCTGTCATGAGAGTCGAATGCATCCGAGTTCGAGAGAGAATGCATGACTTCGCAGTGGAGCGGCATATGGAGAGGCCCGAGATCAGAACAAACGTGTGGGGGAGGATAGCAATAATCCCACCGCCTCATCGAATTAATGCAGGGGGAGCTCGAGAATAGGGAAGGGCAGGCCGTAGTCCACGCGGCCAGGAAATAAAAGGTGAGAGGACGGGCGATTAAATGAAGAGAGCCGGAAAAATGTGAGAGGCCAGCTGCAAAGGGAAGGTGCATATCGAGAAAGGGGAAAAAGAAGAGGGGAGGGAGGGCTAAAGAAAGGAGGGGATAATGAAGGAAGGAGGGAAGAGGGGAAGAGATAGAGGAAGGGGGGGAGAGGATAGAGGGAGGAGAGGTAGGGAGGAAAGGGGTAAAATCATTGAGTTGGGGGCGGGTTATTTACAACGATAGGAAAATCCAAGAGGCGGTTAAGTGAGTAGAAAGCATCTAGCACCTCATTAGGGAATAGGTTTGAAAGAGGGTTGGGCTCCGTTTTGACTGAAAAGTCCTTGCAGGAGGGAGGCTCCCACATTGGCCATACTATCCGCGGCGGTGTTGTTTTGCCAAAGGATATGATAAATCTCATAGGAGTTGGACATGAGAAGCTTGGCTTTCCCATGTAACCGACGACATTTGATAGCTCCTGAAGGATATCCATTGACCATCTTGTAAATGACATGCCTTGAGTCCCCAAATATCAGAACCCTGTGAATCTTCATATTGTGTAAGAGGTGAAGACCCTGAATAAGGGCCAGCCATTCCGCTTCGTTGTTGGTTCTTCTCCCAAGCCCCCAAGCAAAGGTCTGGTCAACATATCCTTCGGGATTCAAGAGAATCCCCCCCGCGCCTGCCACCCCTAGAATAACTAAATATTATTATAGGTTTGTTTTTTATTAGTTTCATTGACATTTGCGATATTTGATTGTACATGCGGTACATTCATTAGGCCAACCATTAGATACGCGTTTACCTCAATACATATAAATTTAACCCAATACATGCGCCCCTAGGGGTCATATCATATGCATATAACCCCATATAATCCCCCCTTAGGTTATAACATTAGGGACTTCAATGTTTCTTGGTTGTGAGGTAATTAGTTAGCATTCATTTATTTGGTTCTAGCATTTAATTTATCCAAGAGGTTAGGATAGTGTTTAGTGGAGTGGCTTGGGGTTCTAAAGTTCTGTTGTAGCTACAACTTTTTCCCCAAACTTTTGAAAAATTTTGGACCCTCCTTTTGATTTTATCTTGCCTGGATTTATTTGGTTTCCTGAACTCTGTTTTTTCCCTCTGCTACAAATTTGGATTTTCTTGAGTTTGAATTGAGGTCAATTGTTTCCTTCGTTTCAGAAGTTGGATGATCAAAATATGCTTTTGTCTAGCCAAAGATTTTGATTATGGAGTTTGTTTATTTTTTAAAATTTGCTATGTCGATGATTTTGTTTTAGCACTATCGAAAGTCAGTTGAAGTTTGATTCAGAACTTTAGTTATCTATGTTGCCATTATTTCAGAGGTTAAACAAACTGATTTCATCGCTGCCCAACTAAGAATATTTTGAACACTTAACTTTTCTTTGAATTTTTTATGGTTGGTTTTATCGCTATCGGAGGGCACTCTAAGTTTGAATCGGAGCTTTAGTTATTTATGCAGCCGCCATTTCAGAGGAGAAATAGAGAACGAGCCGATGAACAGTTCTTACTTTCACCGATGCGTGGTTTTATTCGTTCAAACCTTTTTCTTTGCGATGATATATTTTTGTTTTCGCTATCGGAAGTCTTTTGAACAGTGAATCGGGGCCATAGTTCTCTACGTAGCCGCCGTTGCGAAAGCCAACTAATGAACGTCCTGATGGAAAGTCATGTTTTTCACCGATGGGTTTTTATCTCCTTCGTTTATTTTTTAGAAAAAACTTTTACTTTTGACTTTCGGCGTTTTTGTTTTATCATAGTCAGAGTTCTAGTCTCGAGTGACGCCGCCATTTTGGAGGCCTTGTTGTTTGTCTCACCGACACTGCAGAGATGCTTAGTTCTAAACTTGTCGATCCGTAGTCCTTAGTTATTTCGATCTCCAATGCCTGTACGACAACTTTTAATGCTTTGTTTCGTCGACATTCTATTTTGTCCCAGAAACCTTAGTCTATATGGGTTCTGCTGTTGCGACTACTGAGTGAACTAACCATCTGACATATAGTGCTTCCGCTCGCCGATGAGAGTTTTGTTTTCGCCTGATGCTTAGTAGTTCTACTCGCTAAGAAGGTTTTTCCCGCCTTTTTTGTGTGCTTTTACTCTTTTTGATGATGGCGACGTTTTTATGTGGGTTTTGGTCGAGTCTAAGTTTCTACGAGATGAAGAGCACAATTTAGGGTTCATATTTGGTGGTTACATTGTTATGATTCATGCTTTCATGATTTCGAGTTAGTCCAGATGTGGCCTGGATTGAGGTAAAGAGTCTTTTTATTGAACTTGTGATTTTAGTTTGGACAATGGATTTAGCAGCTTTCAAGACACAAATTCGCAGGATTTCTTTATTTTTTCATTTTTTTCTTTTCATGCATTAACACTGTATATAGTTTATTTTACAGAATGCATACGGAGAAGGTAAATGGACTGATACAGTTTTTTTTTTGGTTTTTCATGACAGGGTGATTGCTGCTATAGAGAAGATATGTCTAGAAGACAAAGCAGAAGAAAGGAGGCAGCAAGGAAGAAAGAGAAAGAAAATGAAGAAGCAGAGATGAATAAAGAGAAGAAGAAATTAAGGGTCTAAGATCTCAACAGATTGATAGCAGCAGAGGCCCAGGCTTGGGAAAAGTTCATCAGTTACCAAGCTGGTCCCTTTTTATAAAGTGCTCTTAAATCTTAATCTGAAATGTAACGTATTGTATAAATCATTAGCACTCACTAAAAGACAAAATTGTGAGACTAAACAGTTGGGGGGGAACCCAACGGTCACAGGGGGAGCCCAAAGGTCACAGGCATGTTGACTGGTAATGTGAAAGTAGTCAGGGAAATGGAAGATGTTCTGATTCACTTATCTGCAAATGAAAAGATATGTCAGTACATTGATATTGTAGTAGCAGACATACCTGATGTTTATGGACTTGTTTTGAATCGAGATTGGTCAGCAAGGCTAAATGGGTATTTCACATCAGACTGGTCACATTTGTGGTTGCCTCATAAGGGAAGTCCAAATCAGATAAAAATATTAAGAGAGCCCCACATGAAGCACAATGTTACTCAATTGGAAGAAAAAAATGAACCAGTGAATTCTGTATTGGGAAATTATCTAATTGAGCTAGAACCGGGAAACTACCAAGTGAAAGAAGCTAGCAGTACACCAGACACCCAGCCTGATCTCCTTCGATTTTCACGGGCGGATGAGATTGATTGTAAAATAGTAGATTTAGTTTCAGATATAGTTTTTAATTCAAGACCAGTAGAATTAGATAATGGGTAGGCCTTTTTCAATTTGTAGTGAAGCCTAGCCCCTCAACTTACAAGTTGCCAGATTTACAAGGGTGGGCAGAGAACAAACTAGTTAGTGGTTTAGTTCTAAAACTTTATTTTTCTTGATTATCTTGTACATAAATAAACTGATTTGGTTGTTTATTTTTTATCTATTTTATTTCTGTTTGTTTTTTAGTTAGATTTTAATTGATTTCAATAAAAG
The DNA here is from genome assembly GCA_001517045.1 of Pseudotsuga menziesii. NCBI lineage: Eukaryota > Viridiplantae > Streptophyta > Pinopsida > Pinales > Pinaceae > Pseudotsuga > Pseudotsuga menziesii. The sequence continues at coordinate 114,193 of LPNX010145258.1, forward strand.
AAGCAAACTTTTGGTTGCATGGAGAACATCAGAATTCTGGATCCTTGATTATAAGACTATGTATTATTGATATATCTGAAATAATTCTTTTAGTTTAGCAGTTTTCCTAAATGGCTATGAACACATTGAAGTCCTCCTTAATCCTTGTAAAATAACTCAGGATCAAAAGGTCTGGAATACTATTTTGAGGCTCCATCCATCTCACATTTAAAAATGTCTTAGGGGGTGATGGCAAAAGACCCATGGAAAGGAAGCAGGGTAAACAGTATATTATATATAAATGATCCCATGCCAAGAATTGAAATCCAAAAGGAAAATAAGAGTAAAATATATCCTAAGAAAGCAATATGTAACAAAACGAAGTACTAAACCAAATGAGTACAAAATTGCCAAAGTTCTTCTCCGTCCATGAGCTGAAAATTAAATACATCTCTCACACAAAAGGACACTATGGATAAAGGAGCCTGAATAAAAATTCAGAAAGAACAACATGCAGGAGGACTCAAAAAGGACAAAAATGTCCAAAAGCACAAAAGTGCAAAATGGCATGGGAATGAGGAACAAACGAATATTTTTGTTTACCATATGTTACAATCATGTGGTGTCCAAGCTGGGAGCTACCCGAAGACAGAGGTAAAAAATGAAACTCATATTCCTAGCCTCAAGAGAGTTATCTTTGTTATAGCGGATTTCACCACACTAGGTGAATCACACATTGTATGGCCTTCCCTTGTCCCGCTGCAGACTCATTACCCCCTTTGGACCACTTTAT